>NIPM01000190.1:148878-354989 GCA_002738285.1 Holacanthella duospinosa | reverse complement strand
TGTAAAGGTTCAGGCTTACAGCCAGCAAAATTTCCAATAAAATTAGGAAGTGTGATTAGTTTTACAACAAAGCTATATGACGTCAGCAAATCCAAGGTGAATAAAGTGACAAAATCTAATCATGAAAACGGAGATAATAGTAACATAAGAAGAGAACCTAAGGGTAACTTTTTTAACATCACAGGTAAACAAGCCAGACTTAATTTTGCGCAAATAAATATTTTAAATAAAGTTTGAATTACACACTGCCAAAAATTCATCAAAATCTGTAACTTCACAATTTTTTTTAAATGTCAAAGGTGCGACGAGTTTGTCACAAATGCTATGCCAGAAAAGAATATCCAACGCTTGATAAATTATTGAAAACATGTTCCGTTAATTACTTAAATGTAAAAAATGTTTATTATTAACTAAGTTGATAAATAAGTTTGACTAGGCAATCCTGACTTTGCTTACGACACTGGTACCTTAACCACCTCCCAGTGTATTCAAACTTTGGTTCTATATAACCAACATGGTATTATAACGGAAGGTGTTATATCTGTTGACTACTGTACTTCCTATGCTTTTGAGATAATGTTCCTGATCTAAAACAGGAATGCAAAATGTGGAATAGTATTAACGGCGAATAGTAAAGTTGGAAGGCTTTATAAGATTAACTTGTCTGTCTGACTGTACTAAAAGTAATCTACTATAGTTGTTTGATTATGATTATGAACTTAAAAATTGCTATGACTAGTAGTTATTATCCTTATAATAAACAATAAAATAACAACTAACATGTAAGAAATTTAAAAAAATCAAATTTTTGCTGGCAGTAGTGTCAAAATAATTTCATCAAAAATGATAGTTATTTGTGTTAGGAATTTTGGAAATTACGGCTTGAATATGCCGCAGAGTGAAATTATATTAATAAGCAAAGACTGCAAAATTAGTTCCATTAGAGATTTAATGTTAAAAGATTTGATATAATATATAATAAGTACCGATCAGGTTTTATTAAGTCCACGAGCTTTATACGCATCCTCCAAATATATATCAAAACTGTGAATTTTGAGTCTTTATTTGGCCGCTCTGCTGCACCACTTTCAAATTGGCTAATGGGACTTTAACAGGTAAAGAATTGGTTTCAAATAATACCTTTCGTTTTGTTAAAACATTTCGGATCAATTAGAACTTTTGCTAGTGTGTGCAAGAACGCATTTTGAGAATGTGTTTTCATGGTTTTCAAAAATGTTCATAAAAATATTTTTACCTGTTTGAAAAAATTCTTTTTTCTATTATTTTCTAATGGTGGTGAACTAAATTAGCACTCGGCATTCCATCAAATATTCTGGAATTAATTGAAATTTAGGAAGCATGTGCTTGAACTCATTTTGGGAAGATATTTTTGCATGTTTTCGAAATTGTTCCAAAATTAAATTTTTTATGACTTTAAAAACATTTTTCTCAATTTATTTTACACATTGGTGTCCTGAATTTAAAATCGGCATTGCGTCATTTGACGTCGGTTCAATTTCTACTGTTGGATTGACCTAACAACTCNCAACCATATTTTGAGAAGGTATTTGTGCATATTTTACAAAATACTTGTAAATAAAATATATGACTGAAAAAAAAGTATTCCAAAAAAAAACATTTCCAAAATCAGTTCAAGCACATACTTCCTAAATTTCAAATTAATCCGAAAACATATGACGGAATGCCGAGTGCCAATTTAAAAAATAATACAAAAAAAATTATTTTATTCAGTCAAAAATGTTTTTATGAGTATTTTCGAAAACCATGAAAAATACATTCTCAAAATGAGTTTCTGCAACTCCAAGCAAAAGTTCAAATTAATCCGAAAAGTTTTGACGAAATAAAAGTTATTAATTAGTTACTCATTTTTTGCCTGTTAAACTCCCCTTCGCCAACTTGAAAGTGGTACGGCAGAGCGGCAAAATATATACTCAAAATTCACAGTTTTGATACATATTTCGAGGATGCGTAGAAAGCTCGTGGACTTAATAAAACCTGATCGGTATGATACAGTACATGGTACAAGCGAAGAGGCCGATTTTGAGGACCCTGATTAAAAAGTTGACAAAATGCTGAGCGAGGATACCTGACCGAGTTTTCCGATAACTCGGTCAGCTATTCTTGGTCAGCATTTTGTCAATTTTTTAGTCAGGGTTCTCAAAATCGGCCTCTTCGCTTGTACCATGTACTGTATAATGAATTCTACAGTGTGATCTATCTGCTATGCTGTACTTGTGATGACAGTGCAAGTTTTCGTAAATAATGATTTTGGATCATTTTGTTAGTCTAGAGGCGGATTGCAAGTTCTGTTAAACCAAGTATTTGAATTGAAAAAAAAAATTTTTTTTGTCACCAAATTCAAAGATCTATTAAATTAGGTTGCGATAATAATTCAGTTTTGATTGTTTGAAATATTTGACACTAAGTTAAATTTCTCCAAGGGTCGATAGGTGTGTATTAAGATTATCATTGAATTGTAGTGTCGTTGCCAATATCAATCAAACTATCTTAGTATAAACTCTCCTTAACTATCTTTCGAAGAAAGCGGATGCTTAAATGCTGAACACAAAAATTTAACAACCTAATTTCTAAAGAAAGCTAAACATTTCTAAAGAAGGTATGTAGTGAGGCTGATGTTTTCAATGATGTTTTCAAATTAAACTATCATTCAACTATTGAGTAATTTAAACGATTGACACAAAACTAGTCAAATACATTTACAAACTACTAATACTTCTTAAAAGTTAAAATAATTTTATTAAATTAAATTGAAAGTAAAACAAACACTTGAAAGAAACAAATGAAAGAAAATCATAGATAAAATACTTCATCAAAATGTTTTCCAGGAGGAAGGGTACCCAAAATGGACGCTGAATTTCCGAGCTGAATTGCTATACTTATTCTCTGTATTAAGAAGGAAGTGGCACGCGATTCACCTATTTGAATACACCTATTCACGAGGCTATTTGAATGAATTTTTCGATTTTTTTCATCAAACTGAGTCCTTTAGGTCCCCGAACTCCAGATGATTCCAAAGCGACCGGAACAAAGTGGAACTTGTTTTCATGTAGAAAGCTGTATTTTTGTATTTACCTAGACTCGGCGATTAAGGCAGCTGAACCAGGAAGATTTTTTGTAGAAGAAATGTATGATTGAACATAGGTGTCAATGCAAGTAAAATCCCACACCAAAGATTTTCCTCTTGTCCAAGGAACTAGAGTCATCCCATCAGGGTGTTTTCCATTAGATCTTGAAAGACCAGGAGGTTCTCTGATGCAGGGAAATCCAGCAGATCGAAGGGCTTTTAGAATAATGTCATTAATTCCTTCATGTCTTGCGATCCTTCCTTTTCCTTTTTTACAAGAGAGACCGTGTCGACCTGGTTCATCTACAACAACACCACAGGAACAAAAATGAGAGTAACAAATTAGAGTACCAAGTCGAAGACTGCAAGAAATTCTAAAAACTTCGTCTGTTAATAGGGTGCCTAGTTGAGCTTCAAGCTATGCACCCGTTTCTTGAACAGTGGATGATTTCATTCTTGCCAGATCTTCATCGGTAGAACAGTTTAAAAGTAAATGTTGAGAAAGGTAATTAGTCTGAGGAACTTCCCAGGATTTTTGAAATTTTCGGTTACAGCCTTTGGGTGTTTTCGAATTGTTTCTAAAGAACCAAAGTTCTTCAGCAATTTTTACTGATGGGTCTACTTGAATGTTTTGTGGTAGCAAGTCAGAAATGAGAAATTCTACACTGTTGAAAGAGGAGAGGAAACACGGAATCGCCATATCAACAGCATGTCTAATTCCAAGACCACCTTGCTTAATGGAGAGTGAGGATTGTCCCCATGCAGAATCTGACATATTTGAATTCGTGATGTTTTCAAGTATTGATCTTAATACATCATCATAAGATTTCAGGCTATCTTCTTCTTTCCAAGATGGAGAGCTTCGCAAAAAGTAAATTATTCGTGGAAGGGAGAAAGACTGACGAAGTAGGAAATAAGCAAAATGGGAAGAGATATTCAACAAGCGTTCATCGAAAATATTTAATTTTTCTGTTTTGTTGTGGATAGTCGTAAGGATTGCTTCGTACGAAATAGGGGAACCAAGAAGGGTAGGATCACAGGGTTTGATCATTTTAATGTCAGGAGCTAAGTAATTGAATTTTGACCAAATCTTATTATGTTCATCTTCATCAATTGTACCGAGGATGGCTACTTCGCATTTGGAATAATTATGGGAGAGTCCAACTTCTTCTGCTAGATTAAAAATATTTTCCAGATCTGCAAGTGTGTTAGTAAGAGAATCTGCAATGGTGCAATCATCCATGTACCAAACGTTAAATTCGGACTTAGTATGTTCGACGATTGGTTGAATAACGAGACAAAAGAGAGCTGGACCAAGCGGATCACCTTGTTGAACACCACGTTCCGAGACTAAAAGTGTGTCCCCATGGAAAATTTGACTGGGATTTCGGTAACATTGACTCACAAAGTTGTAATATTGTGGTATTTTAGATATCACCCTTTCAAGTAACGTGTCTCTTCTGATTTCGTTCAAAGCATTTTGAAAATCAATTTTTACGAAAGCTTTAGTAGAAATGTGTTTGGTGTTAAAATAAGTTCTTGCTGCGTGAGCTCCAGCTTCTGCGCCTCCCCGAATTCCTACTCCAAGTTGATGAGGGAGGAAATCCGTCGCCAAAGTCTGTGAGATACGTTTGGTGATAATCTTGGTGGTAGACCCAACATACTAAGTTAAAAAAAGACTTAGCTTTGAGAGTATTGTATGATGATGGCAAGGTGATGATGAATGTTTATGGTTTTTGATGAGTAGATAACAGTTTTCGGGTGAAATACAATTTTTCCTATGGATTGTAGAACAGGATGGTAGATTTGGATGAGGTTTCTAGCTGAAATGATGATATGATTGAATCAATTTTCTCGAATTATTGGGTTCCTAGATAGATATGATATTGGTGATAGTATCTCAATTTTTTTTAAACAGGAAAGGTGAGGTGGACCCAACATATACTAAGTTATAAAAAGTGACTTAGCTTTGCAGTAAAATCAGGCGGCGTCAAGGAGATGATGGATGTTGAAGGTTGTTGATCAGTAAATAACAGTTTTTGAATGAAATATATTTTCCAAGATTGTGATTACAGCAGGTGGACAACTTTGACACAGCTTTTTGTAGAGATGATTACCTAAATGCATATGCTTCGATAGCATTCGATGACAGAAGTGCACCGTCTAGCGATTTTCAAAAAAAAATTGGTCCAGATAGGAAAATTTTACTCCAAATAAATCGAAAAGGAGCGTACAAACACGTCTTCCCTTGACAACCAAATTACTTCATATTGACTAATACTTCTTAATTTCAACTTCTACTTTTCCAACTATTCTTTTGCTAATAATTATTTAAATTTTGTACCAGAATTTAGGAATTTTTGAAGGAGGACCATATCATGGATATATTAAATATTTGGCGGAAAACATACTTGACCGAGGCATACCAGCTACTGAATTGGAATTCGAGGGAGGAGATACATCTATGGACATGAAAAAAAAAGTGGAATCTTTCTTGACGGTAATTTGGAAGACAAAAGTCGTACCGAAATTCTTTGAATTTACGAAAATGTTGTGTAATTTCAGACTATCTTGGAACCAGATGATAAGTCAAATGAAGTAGGCAGTATACTTGCGACATCACACGCATACTTTATATTTTTCTTCGCTCATTACTTACATACCAATCCCCACAAGTTCATCCTGAAGAATGCATCGGACGTTCTATTAAAGGGCTCTCCAAATACTGGATGGATCAAGTTGGAATTTAAAAAGCCAATATCTTCAGAAAGTCCGTGGGAAGTTTTAGTTCATGCAGAGTATGATACAACTCATTTAAAACCACTAAATACCGACGATGCATTAACTACATATACAAAATCTAACAAATTAGCGAATAGATTTGACGGTTGTATGCATCAGTAGAAACTGAATGTCAAAAATCGGTGATCTACTTATATTTCGAATTTGTTTATCGATAAATGTTTTATTCCAAATTTTAATAATGGTGTCCAAGACGGTCTTCTGTCGCAATTTATTACTCATAAAAGATAAACTGGCATAGTTTTGTTCCAAATTTATACATATTATTGGTACCAATGAACAAATTTCCTCTAGCGAATGAGCAACGTAGGAGTAGTGAACATAGTCAGTACAATACTTATGTTGTAACACATTGTAAGAATGCATACCGTCTATCTATCTGTTGACGGCTGCATAATTCGATAAGGACTCGATGTATTGAGATAGGGTTTTATGAATAGGTAGCCCATCTATCAACAAGGCATGAATTCAAAGATGGGTCATACCCGTCACCTCGGAGCCAGGTAGTTAGTGTTTTTTTGAAACTCGAATTATTCTTTATGGATGTATACATATTACTATTAAGTATGGAGTTAAATATTGAGATAAATACATGAGTATAAAACTAGAAAGTATTAATCTGTTGTAATTAGACGTGTTAGGTTTCAATATATGTTGATGGGTATTACTAATTTGCGCATCCTCATACAACGGCATTTTTTTAACCTAAAATAATTAGTCCAACCACTTAACATTAGAGTTAGTTTAAAAAATGCCGATTTATGAGGGTGCGCAGGGGTGCGAAACGTGCGCAAAGGTACGCAATGTAGTAATACCCTATGTTGATGGCTGATGACTCCTTCTGCTAATGTTTACTAATACCACAATATATTAAGATTTCTAGATCTCAAAAGTTATAAATTTAATCCTATGACAACTTCCATTGAATTCTGACAAGTTCCAACTCAAACAAAATGTAATGTTTCTTCACTTCCGCATACCCAGGGTGATTTTAGGTTGTTTGTTGTCGCTTCGCTGTATAGGGTGGAGACATTCCCATCTCTATAACATTACGAGAAAAGTTCAAAGATACGGGACCTTTTCTGCAAACTCTCAAACCTCTGATTCACTGGTTTCCAAGGCAAATTTTGAAATGTAGATTTATCTTAAAACTTTTGTTCTATAATAAGTAAATTGATGGTTATTACCTCCCGCCGTTGTTTGGCATTTGTTTGTCAACAAACTTCAGGTACAGAAAAGGTCCCGTATCTTTGAACTTTTCGCGTAATGTTATAGAGATGGGAATGTCTCCACCCTATACAGCGAAGCGACAACAAACAACCTAAAATCACCCTGCGCATACCTACTCAGTCATGTTGACGTACAATTAGATACATATTTTATAAGCGATCACCTGCTATGTATTTCCCAACTTTCAACAAAATATTACTTCTCGGCAATGTTAAACATCTTATTTTTATCAAGATCATAATACTCTGAACTAAAGATGTTATAAACCCTTATGCTTTATCCAAACTTTCCATACCCATGCCATACCGTTCCCTTGACGCTCTCCATGACTTCCCCCAAACACTATCCATTGCCATACAAACTTTCTCTAAAAAAGTTGAGATCAAAAACTCTTTCCCTTTCTCTTCATAAAATCTCTACAGCTTTCCTTAAGGGAAGTTTGCATCGAATTGATACTTTGAAGGAAGAAATGCTTTCATCGAAGAAGAAAAGGGAGTTGTTTCTACGTTTAATGTCTATTAAATGTATCCGAGAAAATTAACAGAAGAAGAAGTGCGGTTTGTACATAAGGAAAATTTTTGAGCAAAGGGCCGAGCGAGGCAAAACTACCCGAGCAGCACAAAGTGATCCTTATGATGAATAAATGCCACCTGCAATACCCAACACGGATATCTGAAAAATATTTGAGCAAACTCAGAAGATGTCGTAAAGGTATCCTCAACAACACTAATGTCCGCAGTAGAGATGTCCTAAATATATCTTTACAAACATCTTCAAGGAATGTCTATTTGATATCTTTTGGATTTTTAATATGATATCCTAATTGTATCACGCCAAACATATGTTGTAGATATTTGGTAAATAAATATTCCAGAAACAAAAAGTGAGTAATTCTATCAGAAAATTAACAGAAATTAACTCCCTTTAATTACGTTCGGAATGAAAAGTTAGATAAATATAATTTGGTTAAATTCATTCTCTATCCATATAACACTGTATTGAGTTGGTTTAAAGGTAAGTCAAGTCAAAACAATTGTGGTCAGGCGTTTGTGTTTTTTCTCCGAAGCACCAAGATGTTAGTTCATTCCGTCTCCATTAATTTCGCTACTGATCTGAAAAAACNTCTGAAAAAAAGAAAGTTTAAAGAATAAATTAGCAATTTAAAACAATATAAGATTTTGAAGTAGGTGTTTTACTTCTTGTTCTGATGGTATTTGAGTGAATCCAAAATTTTTGGAAGGTATCTAGTAATCTCTTTATTCACAGCCTTTTCGTTGACATCTTGTAGGTCACGGCGTAGTCTCAAAGCATCTAGGCAAAAAAAAAATTGGAACTTTAATTTTATCATACTTAGAAATGAGACATGTCTTACCGCAGATGATTTTACGCTTTGTAGCATGGTCGGATAAGCCCTCATCACTTCCCAAATCCGAGGTTAACTCTCCGGTCGGTAGACATGCCTTGCGTTTTGATACAAATCTATTAGAATCAATAAAAGAAAGTACATCTGTCTCAGAATTTAAATATCCAATGGACATATTCTAAATTTAACAGATGTATAGTCTGCTAATTTACGTTACTATATTAAGGTTAAAGGTTAGGTTAGGTTAACAACTTACCAAACCGTTTTAAAACTATTGCATCATAACCAGACCAAGTATCAGTGTCAGGTAATTCTTTTTTTGTTATGGCGCGGGGAATCCTATCTGATTTATACTTTGGCCTGAAACAAATTCCCCCGTTGAACCAAGAAGACGGGACGACCTTTACATTGTTTGACTCGACGAATTTTACGATTGAATACATCTTTGATTCACTAAAACAATAGAAATTTTAGTTATACAAAATTAATATTATTTAGCATAATTATCGCACAGTAATAAGTTAATCTACTACACTCGAATAGNAAAAGTTGGTTGTGTCTGCAAAGGCAACTTTTTCTTAAAATGATTTCTGTGTGTGAACTCACAACACTTTATGTGTGAACACACAACAAAAAGAAAAATTTCTGCCAAAAAAAAATCCAAAATTTTTAAATTGAGACTTTAAGAAGATTCAATACATAATGTGCAAGAATCTAAATAAAACTTAAGTTTGGAATTTGTCATTGAATCTATAAAACTATAGGTTTGATTTATGGCTACTAACTTGAATTAAAGAACTTGATGAAGTCGAGATCCGACCTTCAGNTTAAAACTATAGGTTTGATTTATGGCTACTAACTTGAATTAAAGAACTTGATGAAGTCGAGATCCGACCTTCAGAAACAATTGGTTGTTCGGTTGGATGAGTCCGTGATAATTCTCTCTAATAAGGTTTTATTTAGTTCCAGTTTCCGAATTCTTCTTAAATGTCTTTTCCCGTAAATTTTTTTGTGATGAATCATTCCCATTAATAGTCAAACTAAAATAAATTTCTAAAATGGCGCGTCTAAGTGCTCAATTTGAGATCTGAAATATATCATAAAGTGATCTTTAGTCATATTGCTTAAAGTTGACATTAATAAACCTTTACGATATCATCTGCATGTCATAAGGACGTGAATAAGATATAAACTAAACATCCCACTAGGTTTTTGTCTAATAACTTATCTAATCAGAAACTCAGCTAAATTTAACTCTATATTCACATCTAATTGAAATCTACATAACCGTGGGATATGCTGGGCCTCGTTAAGATAAGATTTAGATATCTGAAGATATCTTGTGCTACTCGGGTAGGCTGGTCTGTGAGCTTAGGGACGATGACCCTTTTTATTATTTCCGATATTTCAGGTAAAATAAAATAAAATAAACAATTCTAAATAACAAAGGCCCCTTTCGGATTTGTGCTATTATTGGGCCCGCAAAAAAATACAACTTCGCATTCGTTTTGGGATAAAAAATTTTTTTCTGGTATAGAAGAACTAAAATAGAAACCAATAGAAAAGCTTCCACAACACTCCCCCATGCTGGAACGAAGTATTTAATTTTTAATGTTTGAGACTCTTAACACGTGATGTAAATGGAGAATATCTTATTACCAAATTATATCATATTTTGCATTGACCTAGGAAATTTAACTAAAATAGAGTTGATACTTCATTCGTCTCTCATTAAATCCCACCTTTTTTTAGAACAATGCCCCACCTATTTCAATTTAAAATGGACAAACATGGAGTCAGTAATGCATAATTACATGCAAAAATGGTGTTTCTGTCATTTCATTAAATGAAAGTTTATTTAAATTCTTAAGTTGTACCTACCCAAAACGAATTTGGGTAGGAACAGTTTTCTACGTTGAAAATTTCAGAATTTTCGGAATCGTTGTTTTTTAATCCTCTGAGAATGCAAAATTTTTGTATAGTAAGAATTGGCCATAAGATATTTTCATTGGTATACATTTTGAAAGTAGAAGAGAGGGGGAAAGTTTGGGAACAGTGCATAGTGACGTTATCATCAGGAGAAAATGGTGGGAACATGCAGTTTAGCGGCGTGGTACTTTTATTACAGTGGTTTATAGAATTATGTCCTTAGAATCATCCTTATTACTTTGAAGAGGAGTACGATGTCGTACATAAAGTTGCTTCCAACCCACGTCATTTTGACAAAGGGCATTTTACTCCTAAGTCTGAATTTAATTCAATGAGAGTCATAGATTCACAGGTTAGTAACTTATTTTGCCATTTTGTCAGACGCAAATTTTAAAGTGACCAAAGCATATCTCGGAGATTCACGTGGTTACCTAGGCCATGAGTTATAAATGAGTGACTCAGACTCACTATAGAATAAAAGAGGATTATATTAATTCATGTATCTTCAAACGCCGAGACAGTGACAGTGACTCAGAGTCACATATAGCACGGAGAGTCACAGGGCAGTTACCTCAGTGTCACGACCCGTCACCTTATAATTTTTAATTGCATTAGTCCGTGAGTTTTGCTACAGTGTTTTGCTCATAAAATTTAAAACACTAATAGTGTCAATTATTTATAAGCAAACTTTACTGTATTTGTATATATTGGACATGCACCATTATTTTTGGTAAAAAGTATTATATATGCACAATTATATTTCTTTGAATTTTTGGATGGGTACAACATTTATCCACGGACGGTAAAGATGACAAGATTTATGAAATTCTTCGTCCGTCAGCATTTGATAAGTTCAAATCGGGATTCTGGCGAATCAGTGCCCAATATTAATTTGTTTTCTTTTTAGAGGAAACAATTAACCAATAAATCAAAATAAATTATCATTTAATTACGGTATTATCTCGGAGTCAATACGAATTGGTAAATGTTTAAAGCGTCGTTTTCCTACATTTGTTATACATCCACTATTAAATAGCAAGAACAGTTTTTGTCCTATTTCGTTCTACTTTTTATTAAATTATTTTCACATTAATTGTTAAAAAATAACATTATGACTGTTGCCCTGGCAACAAGACAAACGTGACTGAATACTTAGAATCAACTCAACAAAGATCTGTAATAACGCGAAGGTTGTAATCAGCCGAATAGGGTAAAAACTGTGCAACTCGAAAATAACAGTCAAAGTGGCAAAATTCAAAAACAAGTTTATGATACTCTATACGTTTTCGTTTTGGTGTAAAGTATGTCCCGAACAAAGAGGGACAGCGCTAGCTATAATTTTTCCTAAGTGCCAAAGGTAGCGAATTGGGTAGGTTAAAAAAGCGGGATCCCTTGCTAACGTACGCCAAATCAACATCCTTCAATCCTTTTATTGTATTCCGGGCTGGTGTATTAGCTCTTTTTTGAAAAACGAATGCTAAGGACAACTGAATTTATATTAGAGTATACTAAACAATTTGTCCGCGGTATTGTAAAGAATTCAAAATACTGAAAATGTTGGATTTGTACATTTTCGTGTGAAAATATTTTGTATCTATACAGTTTTCACTTTTTCCGGTTGCATAATTGCCTAATTACTGGGCCCAGCGAAACTCCATAGTTTGGCATGTAATTGGGCCCCAAAACAGGTCTTATCCGAAAGGATCCTTTACTAAACTATTAATTATTGCCATAGAATGAACAAAAATAATTTTGATGAGATATTGGCGCTCATTGCTACCTGTATGAAGTCATGTAAAACTCATTGTTTACCTGTCTACACATTCAAAATTATCACTTACTTTGAGGTAATAATTTATATATAAAGTTAAATTTGATTATACAGAGTGTTTTAAAAGAAGATCCCGCTTTTTGAAATTCAATAAAGTGTTTGAATTGTCCGACCCTTGTTACATTTTGTGGAAATTTGTTTATTCACCTTGAATTTGCAGCAAATGTAACAAGGATCGGACAGTTAGAACAAACGTTATTGAATTGCAAACAGCGGGCCTCTTTCTAAAACACACTGTACTATCGGTTGTGTAAAATTTTACAAATACCCTGGACTTGCCGTTAACAAAAAAAATTATGGAAAAATTTTGGTTACGATATAAATGAAGCAGTGGCTTTTGTTAACAAATGTGTAAATTATTACTACAAGTACTAGGCCAGCGGAAATAGTCAAATTTCGATGGCCCTCAGTTACAGAATTTCGCCACAGTCGGTTTCTCTTTTGCTCCGTCAAGTTATGTCAGCGTTATGTAAAACAATGGGCCATTGTACCTTCCTTGACCTACCACATACTTGGGTTAAAAATGAACAAGGATTTTCATCAACTTGGAATTTTTCTAATGCTTGTGGTGCAATAGACGGCAAGCATCTCAAAATCAAATGCCCATCTTACTCCGGATCTATATTTTTCAACTACAAACATTACTACTCCATCGTTCTGTTGGCCTTAGCAGATCACAGCTACAAGTTTGCGGTTGTTGATATTGGCTGCAGTGACTCCCAATCATACGGAGGAGTTTTCGGTAGATCAGAAATGGGCATCATTTGAAACAAATTCAATCGGTCTACCACCAGCTAAAAAGTTGGACCGTACTCATTACCCCACGTGATTATTAGTGATGATGCTTTCTTTCTCAAAACTTTTAATATTAAGCCTAATCCTGACAAATTTCTTGAAAACAAAAGCAGATTTAAATACCGATTATCAAGAGCTAGAATGGTAATTTTAAAATTCATTCGGGATCTTAGCTAGATGGAGAATATTCCATTCTACTATAACAGCGCATGTCAAGCTAAGTAAGCTAATTGTAAACACATGCGTCATTTAGCACAATTTTCTGATTACAAAGAAGGATTTAAAAAACATCACAACGGATTCAACAAATGGAGATCCCACTGGAAATCGGAGACAAGTGACTGAGGGTGATACCGGTTTGGCAAGCATACAACCACAAGGCAGTCACAATTAGTGATGCAACCGTTGAGTTTCAAAACGAAACGAAAAACAGTTTTCCGTCTCTTGAACAATTGATTCTTCAACAATCCCTGCTTCAAGGAGTTCACTAACTTTTTTCTTGATTTTCCCACGCTCTACAAAAGATGCGCGGTAGGGATGAGACCTAATCGGGAGCTGATCCCCTGTCTCAATTTTATGTTTAAACAAATTAGATTTTCCCACTTGGGATTCCTGTTACAAAAACATCGGAAAATTCTTCTACGATTTTCAATATTTGAGTCTGCTCAAATACTGTCAAATTTTCTCCAAATTAACCCCTAATTTTTTCTTAGATTCTTGAATCCTAGAGAGCTCGGCGCTCTCCGGAGCAACTGGGTTATTTTCACTAAGGAAAAAAATATCTGCTCCTCCGGGGCACAACTGCGCCGAAGCAATCGTGGCATTTTTTCTCAACATAATTGGACCACCTCAATATTTGTAATCAAGACCTCTGTCTTATAGTCGACTACCACAGCATAAACATAAGGTTGGATTATAGTTTTGGAAAAGTAAATCACGATTTGGACACAAAATCGCAGATCCAGATAAGATATCAGGTATCTTTACCTTGACTCTTACTGACATCTTTGGTGGAATGCGTAAGGTGTTTACCAACGAACACTTGTACACCTTTGGATTTGACTCAGAAAAATAGTCGAGTGACACAGGTCCCTCTGAAAATTGTGAAGACTCCGGATTTGAAATTGATTTTTCAACCTTCACACCCAGTTCCGCACCCCTTTCAGCCTTCTGATTGTCATTTTTTTCAACTATATTTCGAGTTGTCCAGTCTGTCCCTAACAACAAGGGTTCTAGAAGCTTGGGCATCACATAGAAACCCCATACATTTTAAACATCATTATGAAAAAACACTAATTCCACATAATCAGAGAGGGTAACTCTCCCTGACGCTGTAGACACACAGTGGTTCTACTGTATATCTTTTATGTATACACTTTCTTATTTTTCTTGAAAATACGGGTCCAATAACCGAAATATTAGAACACTCATCAACTCATACTACAAAAGCACTATTTCCAAAAACAACTTTAGTTGTGATTTTTGGCCCTATACGTCGCTTTCTGAACGTAACAGGCAACCAATCACCTTCAACACACGTGAAGTTGTCTTTTATATGTTTATTTTTATTTAATTCTGTGGCTTTCAACATAAAACAACTGTTTATGTTACCACGTTTGACATTATTTTTGGGGTTTTTGGACGGTCCTCTAGCCCACTCTATTCGTTTTTTGGAATAGTAGGGTTTTGGGTTGTTTCCCCAAAAACTCCATAAACAGCGGTCGAACTCTTCTCGACTACTCTCGTATTCTCAGGACAATCTTTTATAAAATGCCCTGGTTGTCTGCATTTATTGCATCTCCCCCGCTCAAAACGTGGGTTCTGCTGTCTCTGAGAATTACTTGGTACTAACTTTTCAGTACCAGTTGTTTTTGTCTCTTAGCTTCGATTGCCTCGACGAAAACTTGTTTCTGCCTTCGGTGGAGGCCTCTGATATGTCTCTGNCTTCGGTAGAGGCCTCTGATATGTCTCTGGTTTCTCCATTTTTCTCAACTTATGAAGAAACTCATTTACATCTTTGGGCTCAGAGCAGTGCATTATATTTCGAATTGATAAGGTCAATCCCTTAATCAATTTATCCACCTGCTTCTGAGTACTCATTTGGGGATCTATAATCCCAAAATAACCCAACTTTTTCGAGACATATTCTCCAGCCGATTTGCATTCTACGAATAGAATACGACTGGAGGCTTGTTTAGCCTCTTTCCGAACAGATTCTGGTTCGCAAAATTTTTTCAGTTCAGTTTTGAGCTCAGTCCACTTTGCTAATTTATTTGTGGCTGTCAGCTCTCGAATGAACTTAATTTGATTGAATTTCCACCAATCTAGGACTTCTCCTTCGATTATCTGGTGAAAATTCAAAATCAACCATCCGTTGTCAACAGATGCTGCCGCACAAACTGCGTCACATCGAGCGCAGAACAAATCCACGTCCGAATTTCCATCAAATTTAGGAATTGACCTAAGTACAAACTTATAGTCTATCTTTTCGATAACTTCCACTTCCGCCATTTTGCGTACTTGAAGTTGTTTTGTTGGTACAAAACTCAACAAATTGAAAAACACAAAGTTTTCCTAGGCACAAAGCCGGTAAAGACAAACTTTACTACGCACAAAGCATTCAAAACACAAAGTTTTGTAAAACACACAGCTTAGCCTGCAAGATTTTGCGAAAACGTTAATGCTTAAATTTTTTTTTTTTAATCTCGAAAATTTAAACAAAAATTAAGAAATCTCCACCACTTGTTATGTTTATGGTCTAAATCGACCAACTCACCTTAGTTAGTTGGACGAAATTCCCAGATCCATAACACTAAATCTACTGATTAATTAATTGATTTTAGTTTTTTTTAAAAACAGAACTAAAATAAATAAAATTTAAAACTTTTAAATTTTGAATTTTCTAGTTTTCCCACAATAACTTAAAGCTTGAAATCCTGAACAGTCAGGGCTTCACTTGCCTCTTAACTGTCAGTATTCAATTTTTTAACATTAACTATTTTGTGTTCAAATCCTACTCAATAATTTTCAACAATAGACTTTTGTGAATAACAAAGGAAAGAATAATTTTTATTAATTTCAAAAATAAAATAATAAACGCTCGGTCAACAATGAGTTACTCAATTCTCATTGTTGAAATCCTGATTCCCTACTCAAGGTAAAATATAAGTTGCTGTAACTTAAATCAAAATCAGAATGAGATCTTAACCTAGGAACTTGGGTTTATATACCCGTACGACTAACGTGTCTAGTGCAAAAATTATTATTTTAAAAAATAATTAACAAAAATAAACTTATTCTACATACTAATTTTCGTAATTAGTTTCTATAAAGGAAATAAAGACAAAGGTAAGTAAAAGAAAACTTTACATAAATTATCTAAAAATAATTTTTAAACAAAGGAACAAAAAATTAATTAATTTAATTTATTATGACTTACTTTTATCATAACAATATGATTATAAAAATTCGACAGGCGGGCGTAATACGAGAATTAGTTTTGGAGTTTACTTTAGAGGCTATTAATGTACTCAAAGTTATCTAATCGGCATCTTCGTTAGTGATATGGACTGTAGCAGTGTACATTCACATCTGAGACCTTGCTAGAAGACGACGAAATAAGTAGGAGAATTTTTAAGGAAAAATGATACCAAGTATCTTTGTCAATGTTGTAAGACAGTAAGTAAAAATTTAGATATAAATTATTTTTAAAATTTCCATAGTAATTATAAACTATTTTCTATAATACATTCTTGTGATAAATTTTACAAACATTACTTAAATTTTAGTGGAGAGTCTATGAATAACACAACAAAGATACTTTTACCACCGGATGAAGATATTCTTACCGACCATGGTAAATTACAAGTAAGTTTATCAAATTACTATCAAACAATTACTAGCTGATGCTCAAACAAATTCCGCAAACCTAAGTTCAGTCTATAAGAGTTGAATATTCAAAATTTATTACCATCTCATAAATCTAAAAATCAATTTTATTACTATCTAAAAATTTGAATTCTTGAATATTCATGGAGCATTAATTATAGGACACCCGATATTTGTTTTCCATTTCGTAAATTCATCAATTTCAGGCTAGTTTGCTTGGGAGTCATCTGTCGGACGTCAAGTTTACAAAAGCATACACAGGTGATTATATCCGATGTGTTGATACAACAAAAATTTTACTATCAAAGTCTAACTATCTTGAAGTTACTCAACTAAAACTGGAGCTAGATCAGCGGCTACGTGAAAGAGTAAGAAATTCAATCATTTATATTNATGAAGATATTCTTACCGACCATGGTAAATTACAAGTAAGTTTATCAAATTACTATCAAACAATTACTAGCTGACGCTCAAAAAAATTCAGCAATATCTAAGTTCAGTCAATCAGATTTGAATATTAAAAATTTATTACCATCTCATAAATCTAAAAATCAATTTTATTAATATCTAAAAATTTGAATTCTTGAGTATTCATGGAGCATCAATTATAGGACACCCGATATTTGTTTTCCACTTCGTAAATTCATCAATTTCAGGCTAGTTTGCTTGGCAGTCATCTGTCGGACGTCAAATTTACAAAAGCATACACAAGTGATTATATCCGATGTGTTGATACAACAAAAATTTTACTATCAAAGTCTAACTATCCTGAAGTTACTCAACTAAAACTGGAGCTAGATCAGCGGCTACGTGAAAGAGTAAGAAATTCAATCATTTATATTAGAAATGTCATGATTTTATATATACAGTATTCGACGNTAGAAATGTCATGATTTTATATATACAGTATTCGACGAATATAAGGTAATATTTGGCCAAATAACCAATATGATCATAATATTGTACTATTCTCCCATGCTAAATGCATTACACTACTTCAATCCCTAATCTTGGAAATTTTGTTTTATTGTAGAACCAAAGTTTGAGATTTTCATATTTTCAGGACCGGAATATTGGCGGTATTTTAAGGCGCGAAATTAACAAAACAACACAAATTCCCGAATCAATTATATTTGTCATTTATGTTTCATCTTTTTACTCATTTAAGTAAGTTGAATAGTTATAGTTGATTNCCGAATCAATTATATTTGTCATTTATGTTTCATCTTTTTACTCATTTAAGTAAGTTGAATAGTTATAGTTGATTTGTTGCATTTTATTGTTCATAAAATAAGCCAAACACCCTCTCCAAAACGAACCTACAGAAAAAGGGGTGGTTGTGTTAACAAAATTAGAAATGTTTTAGACATTTTTTATATTTAAATCTTAATATTTCAAAGTACTGTAAAGGTTCAGGCTTACAGCCAGCAAAATTTCCAATAAAATTAGGAAGTGTGATTAGTTTTACAACAAAGCTATATGACGTCAGCAAATCCAAGGTGAATAAAGTGACAAAATCTAATCATGAAAACGGAGATAATAGTAACATAAGAAGAGGACCTAAGGGTAACTTTTTTAACATCACAGGTAAACAAGCNACTTTTTTAACATCACAGCTAAACAAGCCAGACTTAATTTTGCGCAAATAAATATTTTAAATAAAGTTTGAATTACACACTGCCAAAAATTCATCAAAATCTGTAACTTCACAATTTCTTTTTTAATGTCAAAGGTGGTTTTTGGACGGTCCCCTAGCCCACAAAATTAATTTGAAATTGTGGTTTTCCCACAATTTTCCTCTTTAAAGAAAATTTGAACAGTCAGGGCTAGGATTGCCTCTTGACTGTATCTCTACTCAACAATTAAAAATAAACAAAAACCCTATTCAATAAATTTAGAACATTAAGAACATTAAACAATTAGAACATTAAGTTTTTCTTCTTTTGAAAATAAAAATATATTTGTTTTTATTTATTGACATTAACTTCGTTATAACAAAAAAAGAAACTCTGCTCAACAATGAGCTTCTCAACTTTCATTGTTGAGAGATCCCGATTTTCCTACTCAAGGTAAGACCGAAGTCTAAAATCAGAATGAGTCTCTGGCCTCCGGGCTCTGGGTTTTTATACCCTTCAAGCTTTAGCGTGCCTCGTGCACAAATACTATTATTACACTATTGTAATAATAAAACAAAGGAAAATATAAAACTAAACTAAAGTTAAGCTTACTAATTTCCATAATTGGTAACAGCACAAATAAAAGAAAAGAAAGACAAAGGTAAGTCAAAGTTACATAAATTATCTCATAATAATTTATAAAAATCATCATACAGTTGACGTCACATAAAAACATACTAGAACTGTAACACTATTAACAATGTGTATCAGATCCGTAATCGACGCTAAATTTTTGGTGGGTTGATGTATTACTTATCCGGATTTTACAAATGATTCGAAATCAACATTCTTGTTCATTTACTAAAACATTCAATGGATTAGTTTTTTTGTCTAAACCTACTATCGGTAATTATTCTAAAAATTAATTACTTCGTGACTCGCGACGCAGAGTAAGATTCAACCAGTAGATTATGCATCAATCCAACCTATATTTATAATTATTCTGCTGAAATAAATTGATTTCCTCAACCTAATTTTTTTACCGTTTTCCGTTTCGTTTCGTTTCGTTTCCGTTTCGGTTCGTTTCGTTTCCGTTTTTGCCTACATTTATACCGTTTCGTTTCTGTTTCTGTTTGTTCTGAAAAACGAAACGAAACGGTTGCATCACTAGTCACAATCACAGGAACAATGCTTCAGCAGTCAGGGATCAGTCTAAGGAGTATTTTAGCATTGAGGAGATAGTTGAATGGCAAGAGAGTCGAATATAATAAACTCTTCTATGTTTCGTTCTAACTATAATTTATTATTTTATATTTTTCTTTTCGTTCTAATTCATTGGGATAAGATAATTTTATTTAACTCGATTAAATTCTTCAAATATCGTTACATGACAAAAATTCTGGTTCGAAGTAATTAAATTTTTATACAGAGTGACTAAAAAATTTTGTTTTTCAAAATTAAGTTAGCCAAGCTTTCTCCAAGTTCAAAACCAATACCAAACGCATTAAACCCTAATTTTTAAATAACAGAAATAAAACTACCCAATTGTCTTAGTTAAGTATCGAACTAGATGGTTAAATTTCCAAATTTCCTACTGACGTCTGAGTTTTGCAAATGAAAAAGGTTTGTTTTGTCTAAGTAAATTATAATGAGAAAAAATAATGTTCCAATTGTTCTAAATTAAAATGTTCCATTTGCAAATAGGCTGCTGCAGAGTATTGATGAGAGAAAAAGGAAATTAGTAGCTGTCAAAATCAGGTGCTCAACATTCACCGTTACTTTCTCCAAGTAAATTAAAAATTATAATTATCATTTCTTACATTGCATAGGAATATTAGGAATTTCATAGGAAAATCATAGGAATTTATTTATTTATATTTAATTTACAATAGACTGTAGATTTTGCAAATTGTAGACAAGTTCAACTAAATGAACAAAAAGTAAAACAAAAATGAGCTATACTGTTTCAATATTTTGAAAAAAATATTGAAACATGAACAATAAAGCTCATTTTTGAAAAAAATATTTTGAAATTTGTAAAATAATTGAATCAATATTTTGAAAAAATAATGATAGTATTTATTACATGAAAAAATGGTAATAAAAGTACACATGTCAATATTTGTAGCAGTTTCGAGTTGTCACTTGGCAATTTTGAATTTCAGCCAAACCGTTTGTAGTAAGGATTATTTTAAACTGTCACAAATTTTTTTTTAGTCGTGGTGGTAGAAACGGTTCAACTTGGTAATGAGTAATTGAACAAGTATTCTTTTATAGTTTGCTAAACTCATTGTGTCAAAGTTAAAAAAAAAGTTTGAAAATATATAAAATCTTTATTTTCGTGATTAATTATAAATTATTGTTTTTATTTTATAACTGAGCTATTTCTGTCTCATAAATTAAATCATTCATTTTGTGTTCGATTAAGTAGCTTCGCCTATCTCTTTCACCAAGTTTTCTTAATTTTTTCGCTACAGTCATACCAAACGTATCATACTCGTCATCTTCGCTAGGGTTCGAAAGCTTTACGATTGCCTTATCCAGTTCATCAATAGATTGCGCTAAACAAAATGTAAATCGATTATTTGGACATTAGCAAATTATTCTTTCTTTCAAAGTATTACCTCATTACTATTTTTGGAGTTAAACTTCTCATGTTTTCGCCCTAGTGGTTGGTTTTTCGAACGTGGAATGAACAGGAGTGTCATGTATGTGTGACCAAGGCAAATTCGAAATCGTAATCATCAATTTGTAACAAAGATTTCATCTTCTCATCTCCTTCCTCGATGTCCTGACTGATAGAAGCAGTTACATTTGATATAGTCCT
This sequence comes from Holacanthella duospinosa, assembly GCA_002738285.1. Taxonomy (NCBI): domain Eukaryota; kingdom Metazoa; phylum Arthropoda; class Collembola; order Poduromorpha; family Neanuridae; genus Holacanthella; species Holacanthella duospinosa. Next base: position 333,602 of record NIPM01000190.1, on the reverse strand, counting down.
GCAATTTATTTACTCCCTTATTAACCTTCTAATTTGGCACTATTTTGAATTTCACATACGTCTCGTTTGGTTCAATTATCTCTTTTAGGAACTTCATTGATTCTTCATGTCGAAAATATTGGCGCCGACCGCTTCCACTTCCTGAAGAAACTAAGAGTTTGCGTCTTTGTTTCATATATTGGGATCAAAGTCCTGTCCACAACTCTTTCACGCGTCTCTTTGGATAAAATTTATAATTCAAATATGGATTTCGTATATAGGTATTACTAATTTTTTATTTTAATACCGTCCAAACCAAGTTCAACTCTAATTCTTTTTCAAGCTGCTTCTTTGGCCTTACAATTTTTATATAAGTCATTTCCCTTATTACATAGACATTCACAATCTCGAACTCCATCGGCAAACTTTTCTTCAATTTCAACACTTGGACTGTATGCCTTTCGTTTCAGTCCAACAAATAGAATGAAGAAGAGAGAAAAAATTTCCCTACTCAAATCCCTTTCAAAAGTCCAATTGGTTAGAACTTTCAACAGAGCAAGGAAAGTATCAAAACAAAGAAGGAGAAAGGAATGTTTGTATTTAGTTTCTTTCTCTATCGCTTTCCCTAGGTAACGCACACGGCAAGGAAAGTGAATGGGCAGATACACTATAGATCGCCACTTATTCACGGGGAATGTTATAAGTTTGGAGAAAGAATAGGGAAAAGCGCTGGGTAAGGGAACGTTTGGATCAGGCATTACAAATGCTGAAAGGGAGTCGAGATGGAAGGAAGAAGAAACTCGTTTAGATTTCTGTGATGGTAGATGAGAGTTTCCTAGTAGAAGTCCTTCTGAAATTAGCTAATTTCATATAACATTTTCCAATACAAGAAAGTTCACAAGTTTTAGTTATGTTACGAGTTAGGATAAACAACGATCCAAAAATATAACCCAAGGAAGAGGAACCTCGAGTATAATTGGATGCCATTTTCTTTATCTTTTATAGATCTTATCATGTTTTCCACACATTTTGAGTTAACTTAGACATGGAATATATGAATTTTATGTTGCAATATTTGAAGTTTTCTTTGAATATAATATATTATATGCATAAATATTTGTATTGACCATTCTCTAGATTGAATATCTCAATGTCAAAAATGATCATTTTCACATAGATATAATCAGTTTTCGTTATGAATGTAACAGTTTGCAGTCATTTCCAGGTATATAATTTGCAAAATAAGGCAAGGTTAGTATAAATCACAAATTTTAAAACATTTAATAAGGATTCAAAAATTTTTTGTTTTGTACAAATTTTGCCGAAAGCTTGTATTTGATTTACAAAATTTTATGTAATTTGTCCATTGCCTATAAATATTGATACGGAAGCATCGGCCAGAATAATTATTATAATTATTATTATCTTTTTTTAGTTTTGCTGCAAGCTTAGGGTTCGCAGACTTTGTTAATTTAATTTATTTGGTTATCTGTGAGCTTAGTGCTCGCAGACAAGATAAGTATGTTAGTGAATGAATAAAAATTGACTTGTCTGTGAGCATAAGCTCACAGACAAGTTAATTTTTATTCATTTTGTATGAGTCTGTGATAAGTTCACAAACTCATGATTTATGTAATTTGGGAAAACTCCATGCAGTTCTCCAAAGGTAACGAACTGCATGAGGACAACTTTTTCATTCAGTTGGGTCCTGGCCATCAGTTGGCCAAGACGTGTTTTTTTCTCTCAGTTGTCTGAGTGTTTTGGGGTTTTTATAAGTTGTCTGTGAGCTTAGTGCTCACAGACAAGTTAAATAAAGTTTGTCATTTTGTTTCTGTTTATAAGTTAACCAGTCCATTTATTGTCCTGTGTCATCGGTTTTGTTTTGATGAATCCAAGGTCGTGTCCAGGTACCATTTGTCCGTCTGTAACGTCTGTAATTTGAGTTATTGGGATTGTTTCGTGGGTCTTGGTTTGGATTGACTGAGAAATCAGTGGCGCAGCTCAGTCTCTGTCTGTCCTTGACAATAGTCCTGTCGGGAAGACAGGCAAAGCAAACCGTCACAATATGTTTTACTCATTCAAAAATTTGCGAAAGTACAGGGTTAGCCAAACTTTAGTATCCCAATTTTCTCCGACTTTCACCAAAATGGGCAAAAGGTAGCAAGTGCACAAGTAGCTGGCAAAAATAGATTTTATTTTGGCGAAGTTGGCGAATACTCATGATTCAACTCATTCGCTGTTTTTAAGAATTATAATTTATTATTTGTGTGCCTGTCAACAAACCTGCGTATGTCACTTGCTCGAGCTGTTGAGTTGTGTTAGCTTGATCAACTGCAGGTTCTACTTGGGCTTTAAATAATTGATAATTAATAAATTTTAACAAACTAAAATCATTACTTTAAGAAACAACTAAATCTCTGATAGTTTACTTAACGACGATCTAATTATCCTATGTGAATAAATTATAATACCAAAAGTTCTAAACATTGCTTGTTCATTCATTTTGACACAGTTGACGAAAAGTTGCAGTGAGAGTATTGAAGGTGAGCTACTACAATCCTAAATTGAATCATAATTAGTATATGTAATTAATGTCAAAACAAAATTTAACTGTCCACTTTGCTATACAAATTATTAAATATACGTTTAGACATTTTTTAAATCTAAGTCATTTACTCAAGACCACAGTTGAAAACCTCTGGGGTATAGCAAAGGAATTTGAGTGTACGAATTTCGCGATTTCATGACGTAAACAATTTTCATATAAAATGTGGTTTATAAGTTATAGTTTACAAAAACATAATCACATTAAATTTATTTCAGATATGTAATGACGGGCTTCTATTATACACGGAGTCACTACACCTGGACTTCACTGTAATTATAAACAACAATGTTCTATAAAGTGCATACTCCAATCGTATAAACAAATATTGATTACTTCACCTTAAACTGTAGTTTCAGATAAACATTGACTATTAATTTTTATGGAAACAATATTGAGCATAGTCGTTATGCATGTCCCATTTTTTTTAGAAGCATACTCTATAAAGAGATTAAAAATTAATTAAATCGTGCACTGTTAGTGTGGTGAACTAAAATATCTTAAAATTATTAAGTGCTTTCCTTTCTTTACCTTACATAAACTCATACGCAAACAAATTTCATAAAAGCTTAAGTTTATAATGCAGCATTCTTGCTACTAGTGGGTAATGCTAAAGTTAATTTATATTAAATTTAATTTCCATGATAATTATAAAGTAAGATATTTACTGTGTGATCGCAGATAACACCAAATAATGTGAGCACAGTGCATGGTGTTACTTTAAAAAAAAATCCAATGTTGAGTGCAAGGTATTTGCATGATTTTGCGTTTCTCTTTCCTATGGCAAAAATTGTTGATTCCATCAATGATTTCAAATGACAAGAATTTGTATACATGTATCCGGAGTAGCGAAGCCATGTATCCTCGAAAAAGAAAACGATGACAGAGCTTATGCTGTATGCCAGAACTAACAATGGAGGAATTGCCTCATTACTGATCATAGAATAATTTACAAGAATATGAGCACTAAGTAAGAAAAAGATCTTTCCAGGCAATAACAACTTCATTGTTTCATTAAACATGCTGTTAATCAGCTGAAGTGACTTATAACTTTTTAAAACATGATGCCTATCTCTTAATACTTTGTCATTGGCACCATTATCCATTATGATACTGAAAGAAAAATAAAATAATAACTGTAATAAAATTTCAGTATTATTAAATTTGTCAATTGTTTGTATTCTATGCTAACCAAAAAGTATTGGTCCAGAACATCACAATATTCAAATGGAAGATTGCAATGACGGCATAAAATCCTACAACGAATATCCCCATTGTTGTAAGGTACCACTCCACTAACAGAAGTGGTAGTTTCACAAATGGACTGCTGTATAATTTTGGAGAGATGACCCTCGATGCCCAATATTGCGGACTATGTGGATCACCCAGAATACTTAATGCGGGTAAGATTGGGTAGAAGCGTATGCCATACTTGATTATCATGAATAATTTGTCTACGGTTCCATTTTCGCTCAGTATACATCTTTTGGCAGTGGAGATGTATAACTCTAATAATTCGAAAGATTTTTAATAGAAAGAAATGTAATCGGAAAAGATTATTCAATACCTGGGTTGCTCCTCAATTTCTTATGCAAATTTATAATGATGTTTACAAGTGCACACAACTCCACTCTGTGGAAAATTAAATGGTATTGAAGAAGCAATGCAGCAAGTCGCGTAAACCAATGAGTGAATACTTTCATCGTTACGTCAAAATTAGAATATGGATCCTTCATTAATTGATAGACAATGACGGATAGGTAGACAACATCCAGAGTATAATAAAGAATTCCCAACTTATAAAACGCTAAGTATAATTTTGACTGAACGTGTGATAATGCAGAATTTGTTTTATCATAAATATGAGGTGAACAAATCGTAGAGTAGCCGAATTCGAAAATGCCTATAAGAGACTTTTCTCCATCATAAGACAACATTNCACATTATTGATGACTAATGCCAACAACTTGCAACAGGAGATTCTCCCTTCTAAATCTCTCCTCAATGCTTGAACAGCTTTGGGATAGTTCTCTGCTGTTGCTGGGTAACTTGAGACGATATCCCTTCTTTCTGTTTATATTTTATAGAAAGCTGAAATATCGTAAAGGTATTCAGTTTGGTTAATGTTTTCGATGATCAATTAATGAGATTTATCAACTTCAACTATTCTTTTGCTTATAATTGTTTAATTGTTAAAATCGTTTACGTTGAAGAAGCGGTTTGACGTTGAAAATTACTAGATAACAATTAATCCCCATTACTACGTTATTGGCAATTGGATTTACCTATACCACGGTTAACAAAAAGTACTAACTTATAGCTGACCTCTAGTTTTAACTCGAATTATTGAAGTTATTATTATGCAAACATAATATGGTAGAAGATTACCCATTGGAATGGAATTGTTTGTGACGGTAACGGTATTTTACAATCTCGAATACTCTCAGATGTTTTATAAGAAATGCCAACTTTGGTAGGACGTTTCACAGATTAAACAGTGCTAAGTGTAATATTAAGAATCAAAATTGCAATTGGGTACATGTTTATAAATACTCGAATTTCTTCAAACCTGAAGCCAATTATTCTCAGATGCTTAGAAATGTTCAAGAATACTTTAATATATTTAACGGTACACTAGTGTAATTTGTACAATCACAGCAAGTAAACGATACCAATTGCACTGATTTGAGTTAGAGTGCTTTATATTACAAGGATTTGTAAAGATAAATTATTGAATTGTACAAAACGCCAATGCATTAATTGGATTATCATCTGCAAGTGAAATTAAATTGTCCGCAAAATAATTGTCCTGTAGGTTGTTAGGACTTGTTGAATTTTTGCAGATATTCATCAGGCTCACAAATTTGGAATATCTTCAATTGCTTTTTTTATTGTTCAAAAATTATTTGTCCAAGAGTTTATCATAATTAAGTTCATGCGTTTGTGAATCACAACTGCGGTTAGCAAAAATATATTCAAATATTAAATTTTAATTCGACGAATTAACTTTAGTTGACGCATGGATACATTAGAATCAATCCCACTAGATCAAGCGGTCATCGAGACAATTAAGTTCGAATTTGGGACTACATGACTGTCAACTACAAATGACGCGCATTCTGTTTGTCAGTTTAAGAATTTTGATAGGTTTTGACTGACATAATGCAAACTTTTGGAATGCTACAAACAATACCTTACTTTTTCAACTTGAATTTACACCATGACATAATTTTTGATATAAAGAATCTATATTCCAATATGACATAAAGAATATGTTTCATCTTCGTGAACAATGTTACATTATAGCTTATTTCTATTTCACCTTTAGTTTGGACTTCGTTAGTCACTGAGATAGAAATGGAAATACGTATATGATCTGAAGACGTCAAAGTATAACACATAAAAACTGGTCCATTTAAATTTTCCTCAGGCTAGCTTTTCAATAATCATTCCACAATTGAAACCAAATGGACTTTGAAATTAATTTCTAAATTTCGTGACTCCTTGCGATAAAATCAAGATTTTGTAAANATTGAAACCAAATGGACTTTGAAATTAATTTCTAAATTTCGTGACTCCTTGCGATAAAATCAAGATTTTGTAAATTTAAACATTACTCAGAATAGTCTTAGGCCAATTCATCAAATTTCAAATATCAATACTATATCTTTTCATCAGTGATAAGAATGATAATCGCTCGTGAAAATAGGTATACAAGAGAAGATGTAGAAAACAGAGAGTGTAGGTTTGTNGTGATAAGAATGATAATCGCTCGTGAAAATAGGTATACAAGAGAAGATGTAGAAAACAGAGAGTGTAGGTTTGTGATCTGATCATGGACTAGAAAACAGGAAGCAAGTGCTTCGATTTATACATAAGAAACAAAGTTTCTCTTTGACTTGGGGTAATGAATTTAAGTTGGAGTAGTTGGAATGGTTGTGCAAAATGGGAAGTCTAGGGAGATAGATCAATCGGACAACGCAACGGTAAGGCGATAGTTCACTTAATAGGTTAGACAATTCAAAAAAAATATGGAAAAAGTTTTTCGGTGCACTTATTATAAAAGTAGTTGCTAATTAACGCTTTGAAACTTCTGTGAGTATTATAATCAGTTGACAGGACTACTCTGCAATGGTAATGTCGTATTGCTCAACTCAAATGTGCATGGGTGTGAATTTAGTCTCAGTATTTCTGCTGACTTGTGTAGTGTTTATAAGATTGCCATGCGACAGTGACCATAGTTTGAAGTATTTGTACCTCATATTACGCCCGTTTTATACTTAATGTCATTTGTCCTTCATTTGAATGAGATGCATTATGATTGATAAATTTTGCAACAAATATTTCAAAATCTCAATTGTCAAGGTAAATTTGATTGCAAAATTTGTTGCAAAATTTGTCAATCGTACTGCATTTCATTCGAATGAAAGACGAATGACATTAAATATAAAATGGACGTTAGTACCTAACGTGGTACTGAATAATATTACAGAATAATACTAAATAAGGTTCCTTGTTGACAAAAACTGGTACCCATTTACTTTTATATTTTTCTGGTTATCATGAAAGTCAGTCAATAATAATCGCAGCACAAAAGCCTGTGAAAAGCAATAAAATACTCGTCTTAAGAATTGCTAGTCAAAGTTATAACGCTAGGGTTTGTGAACCGTTGACACGTGATTGAACTAATAACGTCAGATGCTATTGTGGCTGAAAAACCAGAATTTGCGTTAGTAGAAGTCTAACGTACGGTTGCTAACTTTTGACGTATTGTGGCGCGGTGCTAACTTNAACCAGAATTTGCGTTAGTAGAAGTCTAACGTACGGTTGCTAACTTTTGACGTATTGTGGCGCGGTGCTAACTTTTAAACAGGGGATGGGGTGGGACGAGACGTGAATACTTATTACCAAATTACAAACCGGCTTATTTTNCGTGAATACTTATTACCAAATTACAAACCGGCTTATTTTCTGGGCTCTAATAAATACTTCTGGGTTTGGGATTTAGTGAAGTATAAACAATGCTTTGGGTCTGGTACTGTAGTACCGGTACTCTAGATCTGGTGCTGTAGTATACCCGTACTCCAACTACAGCACAGTAATACAATACAATCTTTGGTGTTGGGTTAATTTCCCACGGAGCTCTATCTCCGGGGTCGGATCTGCATCTCCATGGGTACTACGACACCACGGATCTCTAACTCCAGTGGATCTCTAATATCGCGCATCTCCAANATCTGCATCTCCATGGGTACTACGACACCACGGATCTCTAACTCCAGTGGATCTCTAATATCGCGCATCTCCAACACCACGGATCTCTAACTCCGCAGATCTCCAACTCCGGTGTAGGGTCTGGGTCTCCGATAGTGCTCAAGCTCACGGATCTCCAACATCATGAATTTCTAACTCCGAGGATCTCTAATACTGCGGATCTCCAACACCACGGATCTCTAAGACCGGTGTTGGGTTTTATTTTTAACTCCGGGAAACCTACCAACTCAACTGGGTGAAGGGTGGATTGTACTGGTAGTTCTGATCCGAGTAAAGCTTTCCTGATTTACCCAAAACTCCTGGTCGAATATGAACAAAAGAAAATAGGATGAGACGAGGCCCGTAGCGGCCNTTTCCTGATTTACCCAAAACTCCTGGTCGAATATGAACAAAAGAAAATAGGATGAGACGAGGCCCGTAGCGGCCACATCCGGAGAGCCTTTCGATGTGTGCATTCCTATGTGACCCCCATAGAATGTTGCTCATCTGGTTGTTAGTTGCCAAGGGAGTTTTTTCCGATCAACCTAGGCGGGGGCAGAACCCCGCCGAGTTCCCGGTCTTTTACGGAAGCGCACAATATAATCACACTTATGGTTTATAAAGTCCTAATGTTGGCTCGGCGTTTTCGTCTCTCTGGTTCCCGACACTGGCTCTCTAGGGCCCATCAAAAGTTAAATTAAGTCCTCCACACTAGTGCAACCAGTCAACCGATTATGAAATAAAGATTTATTCATAACATTTAAATTACTCTAGATTACTCTATTGGATTACACATTAAAGAATAAAGGCTATACCGTAACAATCACTGAATTACCTAACGACCTTACAAACATTCTCCTTACGTAACTAAAGTTGAACTGGCACCCCCCAGAGACATTCGCGAATGCTCTTATTTAAGCACTCCCCAATACCACGAGAGAGGATGTCCATTTCCCTTCTTCTTAGGATCTACATAAATCCACTCATAGAGAGTGGGCTCCTGGAAACCCCACGCATCTTATTCATACAAAAACTCTGGAATTAGAATACACGGATGCCCGAATAAAACAGGATTTTCCGCCACACCACAATATAGTAATACTACTAGTCGGAGCCATAATGCTCTGCGAGTCTCAGCAATTGGTTGATTGAATGTTGTATATACTTTTACGGACAAAATCACGCCTTCATATCCCATCTTCAAAAACTTAAACACCGGGATTTTCTAATGGCGGATTTAGACAATTCTATTACAAGTTAGGATGCTATCACTAATTTCAAACTGTCAAATATGTTTTGTAAAGGGGAGTGCACAAAATAAACCAAACTGAGGCTCCTGTCAAGCTAGACTTAAACAGGGGTTAAATCCATGGTAGAAGGTTNGTGCACAAAATAAACCAAACTGAGGCTCCTGTCAAGCTAGACTTAAACAGGGGTTAAATCCATGGTAGAAGGTTTTTAATCTATGGTACGTACTATGGATTTAAATGCATTTTTGGCGATTTGTTATCTATGGTGATGACGTCGTACCATTGATTATAATCCAAAACCATGTATTATAATATACGGTATTTCTGTGCAATTGCGCTAGTGAGTCACTCAGTGACCCCTGACCTCCGGAAATGTTTTAAATGCAACTTTTAGCATTAGCTTCAACTTTGTCTTTGCAGAATTGAAATAAATCCTTTCGTACTCGAGATATTCAAATTAAAAAAAAATTCTCTTCTCCATAAAGGAACAAATGTCTCAGACCATGGAGCAACAGCATGATAACCGCGTATATGTCGTGAATGAGGAATCTAAAAAGCATAATCAATATTTTTATTCCAATAAGAATTCAGTTAACTCATTTACAAATAGTTAATACAATGAATTAGAAAAAACTTTTTACGTAGATAATTTATGATGCAGACAGACTTGAGNATTTACAAATAGTTAATACAATGAATTAGAAAAAACTTTTTACGTAGATAATTTATGATGCAGACAGACTTGAGATATAGGTTACCCAAGGTGTTTTTTAAACTCGAATATCTCGAGAACGAAAAGGTTTATTTGAATTCTGCAAAAACTAAATTGAATATCAATGCTCATTTAAAACATTGTCCGGAGGTCATGGGTCACTAGCGCAATTGCGCAGAAATACCATATATTATAACACATGGTTTTGAATTATAATCAATGGTAAGACGTCATCACCATATATTATAAATCACCAACAATGGATTTAAATCGATGGTACGTATCAACGTACCATCGATATCATAGATGTAAGGTGAACAAATCGTAGAGTAGCCAAATTCGTAAATGCTTTGAAGAGATTTTTGTCTATTATATGACAACATTGTTCCCAAATGTAAAATAGAAAAACCACTCTAACAGTCTCAACAAATATTAAAAATAGATTTAATTATTTAGTCATATTAGTGCATTTGCTAATGTCTTTGGCGTTGATGTTTGTCCGTCAATCCTATTCACTGCATCTCACGATACAAAATTACAAGTCACTAAAAATATCCCAAGTTTAATTTCCATATCCATATATATTTTCCACGACCTTAATGTTTTTTTTTGCAAATTTTGCACTTATACCTGCAACGACTTAATCACAAAAACAGAATACTACTGGAATGAAAAGAGAATCGATTAGGAATTAACCGAAAATTATTGCAGGATGGATGAAATCAAGTAAGAGCTTGTGTAGGCGGACGCGGATAGGTCTTTGTTGAGTGGACTGGAAGGTGGAGGGGTCAACTTACCTTGAAGTGGTCTTTGCTGAATGGAGGACGGAGGGGTGGAGGGATAATTTTAGCTTGGAGGGGTGGAAGGGTCAATCTAGCTTGGAGGGGTGGAGGGGTCAACTTAGCTACCTCTGATGTCAAGGAACTAAGTGAATATTTTGAATTGAAAAATCGTGAGAAGCTCAAAGTTCACAAATGTTAGATGTACCAACGCTGAAAACAAAATTCTCCTCGAAATCGTTCTACGTTCGAGATATACACTTGTGGAATAGGTACAGTCCAACCAGAGTGTTTGGGACGACTGGAAGTTACTTTTGACCGATGCTATTTGCTGGAGAAAGGGGTGCTGCAAAAATTATCTTTAGAGTCCATTGGTCAACACCTTCTCCAATCTGAAAAAATATGGCTCTGTCCCCATCTCAAAAACTTTCTGTGGCACTTAGATGGTTGGGTAATGGTTGTCAGTACCATGGCATAGTAGACATGTATGGTGTATCTAGAGCGACTGTATGCAGAGTGGTACATCGAGTCGTCAATGCTATTGTCAAAAATTTATTTCAAAATACGGTACGTTTTCCAGCCAATCCTGAAGAAACAGCGACAGATTTTCTACAAATGTCTGGATTTCCATCAGTCGCTGGGTGGGTGGACAGAACATTAATCAAAATGAATAAACATACAATCAATGAAGAGCAATTCGTTGATAGAAATGGGAATCATTCCATCAACGAGATGGTGTGTGGCCCTGATCAGAAATTTTACTATGTGTCGTCACGTTGGCCAGGGTCAACCCATGATGCATGAGTTCGTAGACGTTCTTTCTTGAACACTCGATTTGAAGAAAGATGGCGCCTTTTATCTCATGTACATTGTCCCAAAAGAATGTTCCGAAATTACAATTTTCAAATAATAGTAACTTTTTTTCTAGACGTCGCAGAGACTTGATTAAAAAAATTCTCCTCTCTACTTTTGCATAATCTTTCTGAAACATGTAAACAGTATCATCTAAAAATATTTGCTTTAAGGAGTCTTACTGACAATAATTTTTGGAGCACCCCTTTCTCCAGCAAATAGCATGGGTCAAAAGTAACTTCCAGTCGTCCCAAAAACACTGGTTGGACTGTATATACAATCAAGAAAAGAAAAGAATTAGATTCTTTTACTGTTTTTAAAAATGAGGTCAAAGACTGGGTCAAACTAGAACAGAAATTTACATTACTAACTAGTAAACTATGACGATAGTAAATTTAAAGATGAGTGACCTTACTAAAATGAGTGACGACTTACATAAAGTTAATTGAGTGAGGTCATTCGTCGTTAAAGTAAAGTGCTGAGTGACACATTAAAACATTCTTTAATTTAATTAAGTTAATTAAGTCCTGTATACAGGCATGTCTAATCATATTAACATTGTAAACTAATGATGACTTTGACACGTAAATAAATTCTCAAACAGAAACAAAAAAAACAAGCTTGGAGGAGTGGAGGGCTCATTCCGTGCCCATCTATGGTGGTGGATGACAGACAAATTTTCCTCATCATGAATACATACAATCTCAACTTTAACTAATAAATGTTAGTTTAGAAACTTAATTTATAATAGCGAAAGGATTGTTATAGCCGTTTAGTGTTATAACGCGTTTGTTGCCAAAGCTAAATGTATTGGTACAAATCGAATTAAATGTAGAAGATGCTCTAAAGATACGTGAGTTGTTCTTATAACTAAACCTAAGAAGCGAAGTGCACTGATTAAATATCTTTGTATCTCTCAAAACATTGTGCATTCCTTCCAACAACACATTAGGAGTTGGTAAAATATGCGCCAATTGTGACTACTAATTTTGAAACTGTCTTTTAGTCGTAGTCCATCATCTTATAAAACTTTCAAAAAAAAGATTGGGTTATAGATGGGCAAAAGTGGAGCACACAGCACTCCTTTACTCCAGGAAATAATGAGCACTCCATCACTTTGGGAAATGATGAGCACTCCAGTACTCCATCATTCCGGGAAATGATCAGTACTTCAGCACTCAGGCAAAATATGACTAATCCTACTATTGAGTCTACTCAGCTGACTATCTGTAATAAGGGCTTGACTAAAGTACCCCACCAGTTGATCACACCGGCAAACTATTCTGGCCTAAGTGATGCACTCCGTCACTCCAGCACTCTGGTCTGGAGTGGAGCACTGCATCATTCCGTTTCTCTAGCACACCAATAATAGTAAAAGAATACTCTACCACTCCACACTCTCCAAATTTTGACCACTCCGGCACTGGAGTGTACTCCGTAAGGTGCTGCCCATCTATGGGTTGGGTTATACTTTTGGGTGTTGAGGGTGTTGAGGGTGTGGGAGGTCCGAAATTGTCTTTTTTCTCCACGAATCAAACGAAAAACTTTTTTTTTTGTTTCTTTGTAATTTCTCCACGAATCAATATATTTGAGAGTTATATTTTAAACAGTCTTTCAAAAAGAAAAAAAAAAAAATTTTTTTCGGAAAATTTTTTTTTTAGAACTAAAAACTTTGAACTAAGATTTTTTTGGAATTTTTTTTTCGTATTATTGATTTTCTTCACGAATCATGAGATTTGAAGACGTTTGTTAGGGTTTAAACACCAAGGGTATACACCGCAACTAGAAAACGAACTTAAGTAAAAGTTACACAAGTTCCTGAGAACTCGGGTTGTTCTATGGNAACACAAGTTCCTGAGAACTTGTTCGGGTACTCGACAGAACTCGGGTTGTTCTATGGTTGCGTAAGATGAAACGTCGGGTAGTTTGACGTTGGTGAATATTATTTACTGTGCTATAATTGTAATTAAAAATAACAAGTGCTAACAAAGGCATTATAAAACAAAATACAAAAGAGTATAATGCTGCTGAGGAAGATTTGGAATCCAATTCTGTTATTTCTGTGTTGAGATTTTATGCAAGATACCTAAGGTTTGAAACGAAACTAAAGTTGAGGAATGCCCTGTGCAAATTGTAGAGCAGATTTGAGTATTTCTGAAGATATGGACTCAGAGAGTGAACAATTTTCGTTCATGTTTGCCAAGAATAAAGCTGAAGAGTCGAAGCGTATCCCAATCTCAGAAGCAATCAGAACAGTATTCGAAGGAACTCTTAAGCTAAACAAGGTAAGGGTATCATAAGAAAAGAAAACATCCACTTCGGATACGGTTTGACAGTTCCTGTCCAATCTTCATAGACTGCTCATCAGTCATCACACAGTAGTTTCGTTAGGAATGGAATACCGTATCCTGGTAATCCACGATACCTAAAGAAACTTGGATGTCGGTCCACGTAGATGATAGTAGCGAATAGTGATGCACCGGAAGTGACTTCCGTCACGAGCCACCGGAACCGAAAATCCGATTCGGTGGTAAATGACGGAACCGAAAGTTACTGCCAAAATTCCGGCCGGAACATTTTTTTAAACCTCGTGAGGTGTCCAGCGAAATAAAACGACCTTGAATAACAACATTAGAACCGATTTAATTCATTATATTCAGTTGAAAATTTTGCAAACGATTTTATAGTGAATTTCTTTTGATTGTAAGTCAGTGATAGTCCACTTTGTATTCCCCTGAAACTCCGCTGGAATTGGCTTCTTTTTTGACACTTTTGTCAGTGAAAGTGTGTCGAGAGAAGCAAACTGAAAAAATTAAGTATTATAAATGTTTTTAAAACGATAGTTTCCCTAGGCCTACCTGATTTATGTTTGGCCTTCAGGTGTAATCTCATTGGTGTCTTAGATTTATTTCTCCCATAACCACCGCGAGAAAAATCGTTGTTACACAACGTATACTTGAGTTTTGTTGGATCTAGAGTCTATAAAATATTTCCAGAACGAGCTAGTCCGCCTTGTCCCAGGTTTAGAATTTTTTGTTGATTTTGATGAAGACCCTGACAGCATTTATTAATTAATTTTAATCTAGCGTTCATTCATTTCAAAGAAATAATAAGTTAATTAGTTTGCTCACCTGGACATGGACTTGGAGGGGTAGTAAAATCAGAATTTAATTCTCATCACTGTCGATTTCTATCACAGGGGTCTGAGTCCGTCATTTTTGTCGGAAAGCTCATGCATAATTACATTAAATATCATAGACAGTTCCGCTAAGGTAATAGTATGGATATTTTGAGAAATAAATTTAACTCGTGATTTTGTCGAAATTCCGCTTACGTTTGCATTTCGTGCTCCTAACCTAGTGCTGTAACTACCTACTAAACTATCTATATATCGACACTTTAAAGCGAAAAAATTCCGACCGGATGTACTGCCGAACGTTTCGGTAGAATTTGACGGAACCGGAATAACCGGATATTCGGTTCCGGTGCCGGAAATTCCGGTGTGAAGTATATCCGGTGCATCACTAGTAGCGAAGGTTGCTGAGGAAATTTGAATATCAAAGATCTTTTTCATTTTTTGTAAATTTCTCATAGCAACTTTGATAAGTAGCTTATAGATGTTTAGATGATACTGTGTATCTGTGTGCTAAAACCATGATACTAAATTAAACTTCTATAAATCATTAGATTTAGTTTTAGTAGAGTTTTGATGTAATAGGATTATGTTCATGGTATTTTTACGGGATTTTTGGAAGGATTATTATCAAAAAAATTTTTGGAGAAAATTTGACTTTGCTACTTAAACATTAAAATTTACAATAATGTTTATTTATAAGGAATTACATGAAAAAATTCTGTTCTAGGATGAAAATGTTTTTAGTGAAATTAAACCTTTTAAATATTTCAAACTTTAATTTTCAGAATCAAGTTTCCTCTTCTGCAAGGATCAAAATGTGTCCAGAATGTTTGCGTAGTTTGGCGGATTTACACAGATCTTATAACCAATTCATGGAGTTGACGAAAGAATTATCCTATATTCAACAACTCTTGAATACATCTATTCTTTGGACATTCGAAGGACTCTCAGGGGAGAGAAGCGAATACTGTTCACCATTTTTGGAGGTCAAAATGGAATTAGAGGAAGAAAATCCAACACCTGACGAAGTTCAGATTAAAGAGGAACTTGAAGATCCAGATTTTTTATGTAAATACTCACAAGAAGATGATCAGTATGATTCCGGTGGGGAGATGAGTTTTCCATTTTTTCGTTCAACCCGAAGAACAACTGCTGAAAAGTTTGGTAAATTAATATTAAAATCAAAGCTCGACTGTTTGGGCTCCAGGCCGGTACTCTTTTGTGGATATCGCAGTACGAATGGGATATGAGGGCAATTACTCAAGGGAGTAATCTTAGTCAGACTGAAAGGATGTTTTTTTAAAATAGTCCTAGTTCGAGTAAAGCAGCACAAAAGTTTTGGAAGAGCACAAGCAGAGCCCAAGAACATATTTTGGAAAGTACCCTGGCAGAGCCCAAAGGAGCATTCTGGAAAGAGCCCAAGGCAATTTCCAAAAGACCCTGAGCCCGAGCAGAGCCCAAGTAAATATTTTCAAAAGACCCCAAGGGAGAATTTTCTGAAGAGTCTTAGGAAACACTTGCAAACGATTGACAAAAGTTTAGTGAACATTTTAAAAAGAGCGTAAGATAAAATTTTCAAAAACGCAAGAACCCGAGCAGATTATAATGAAGAATTTTCAAAAGAGCCCGAGGCCGAGCAGAGCCAAAGGAGCAATTTCAAAAGAATCCGAGTAAAGCCCATAAGTTTTTTTTGTAGGTTCAAGCTCAGTTTAAAAAAAAGAGTCACTGAATTTGCTGAGTCTTGCGTTTACATATCAATACTACACGTTTATATATCAAAGTATTTTTCACTTACAGGACGGAGTTTGCTTAAGAAGCGTGTAGCAGCCAGAGGATCCAAGCTTGTTCGAAAAACTGCAAATCGTGTGGCTGGTGGCAAACGAAAAACACATATTGGAGGGTTGACGAAATTACCTATTTCGATAGTTTGTACTACAAAGCCGTCCACCACAAGAGGGCCAGGAGAAGAGAAGCCCTACAAGTGTTCTGCAGACGGATGTACAAAATCCTTCAAAGATGGGAAGCTCTACCGTCGACATATTAAGTTTAAACATGGTGGAGCTACGTCAGAGGAACTGGGGGAAGTCACATGCAACCTCTGTCCAAAACCAAAAGTATTTGGCATACCATCACAACTGAAGGATCATGTTGATGCAGTTCATGCAACAGATATGTTGTTCCACTGTTCTAAATGTGAAAGGAAGTTCCCAACACAGAACAGACTCAATATTCATTGTCTCATGAAACATTCGGATAGGATACTTCCTAAGGAAAAAGAACCTATTCTATGTCCACATAAATGCTCAGAGGAAACTTTCAAATCAAAGGTATAGAGACTGATAAAGTAGGTGTATACCCTTCAAAGTGATTAAATTGATAAAAATTATCGGTAAATGAATTTCGGTATTGTGAGATAGTTTACCAAAAACAATTGTTACGGCCTTTTACGTTCCTAAGTTGGTATTTTAGTGAATCCGCGAGAAATTCAAAATGCCCATCAAAAGTAAATGAGTTTTAGTTTCACCGAATTTGGTAAATAAAAAAAAACAAGCCCCTGAGCAAGTTAAAATTTTGAAATTGGTATTGTCATTTGATTGGCTGAAATTTTCCCGCCCCGGTAAGACTCGGCAAAAAGTGGTATACTCTCTCAAATACCAACTTTTACCAACTAACCACATTGAAGGGTACAGTACAGTATGTTCCACATTAAAGTTTACTGTGCTTTCTTCGCCTTTCCCCAAAAATGACCAAGGTGACTTAATGCGCGCATAGAATCAAAAAGTGGAGAGACATTAGCCAACATGCAACAAATTGACAACAACTTGAGAAGTTAAAACATGTTTCAACAAAAAGGAAAATTGAAACAAGACATTTTCTTTGAAATTGAATGGGGTGACTCATTGCGCGCAAATAAGTAAGGACAAAAGGGAATTATCCAACGTTAGTGTGGCGTGGGTTCGCTTATAACTATGAGATTTTTTTTTTCATCTGCTATTGAGCGTGACTGGGGTGAGTTAAGATAATTGAAGAGGTTGAGATAGAAATTTTCTTGGAGGATCGAAAAAAGATAATTATCTATTTGTTTGACCATGCTGTATTATTCATACACGTAAAGGGTACCCATGTCATTATCAAATTAGTATAATCACTGATTTTAAAATATTAATATCGACCTGATTATTAATCAGGTCGAGACTAATATTTTTGCACGTTTTAGGTGAGCCTGAAGCTACATCTCAAGTCAGTTCACAATGAGAAGGTTAGTTACCCTTGTAGTTCATGTGGCAAAAAGTTCCATGCCGAAACTCGCTACCGACGTCACCTCAAGTACAAACATGGAGAAGGTCTTACCGAGCAAGATCTTGAGGGACGGACATGTGGAGTCTGCGCAAGAGTTTTTGAAACACCCTCTCAACTTCGTTACCACACAGACTCTGTTCATGCCACTGAAAAACCATTTGAATGTGACTTGTGTGGGAATAAGTTCCCAACAAAAACCTACCTCAGTATCCACCGTCATATGAAACATCCAGAGAAACCAATCCGTCATCCCTGTGACACATGTGGGAAGACTTTTTGTAACAAACCAGCACTCCAAGATCACATTCACGCAGTCCACTTACGAAAAAAAGATATCGTTTGTGATGTCTGCGGAAAGAAATTTGCAAGGGAGAGTGGTCTCAAGCAACACATGGAAGTACATGACCCTACTCGTGAGAAGTCCCTCCAATGCCCTATTTGCTCTCAACTGTTCATTTCAGAGTATACACTTAAGTGTCACGCCAAAGTTCATTCTGGTGTTAAAGACCAACTCTGTCCACACTGCGGTGATGCTTTCTTACATTTGAATTCACTCCGACGCCATCTACACGCAAAACATGGGGTAGTCACTTCAACCCGCACGGACTCAAATTTAGAACACAGGTGATGTTTAAATCGACCATTCGTTTGAATCGACCAATTAACATGCTGATTTTAGTTTTAATAAAAGCTGGATCTGAAATAGTTTTATTTTTCTTTCAAAATGACATTAAAATTTTATTATTTTTTATTTATTTTGATATAGATGTGAACAATGTGGGAAGACGTTCAAATTAAAGGAGTACTTACAACAACATCTCCGATCTGTCACTCATGGTGGAAAAGGTCATACGGGTCAGAGGAGACGGTCATTGAAAGCAGAAAAAGATCCAAATTCGGCACCTGCACCGCGTAAAACGGCTATAAAACCATCAATAGTTCAACCACCGAAAACAAATCCAGCTCTCCCTGCAGGCATTGACTTTAGCACAATTCACTCTCATTCTAATTTATTCTGGGGTCATGGATCAATGATACCAGGTCATCCTCACTATTACTAATTAAGAAGACAAAATACTAAAGTAGGAGACTTAGGTATTTTAAGTTATTCTTTACTCTTATTGACGCGCAGTACTCAACAGACAATTTATATACGATAATGCATGTGTTAATTTTTTGGTTGCAACTTTCCAAGTTACTAAAAAATTTTAATCGAAGACTTAATGAATCGCTAATTTCGACTACTCACTAAAATGCGAACATGTGCACCCTAATAGATAGGTATTTTTTAACCTAACTGTGATGGTAAACAGTTGAATTAAAATCCTTTTTAGGTTCAATATTGACCATGTATGAGGGTGTGTAGTTTAGTAACATTTGTTAATTTCTAAAACATTTGGGGTGTTACTTCAGCGCACCCTTACCCTTATACTAGATGGGTATTTTTGAAATTAACATGTAAAGTTAAACTGTCACGCTAAAATTATTTTTAGCTTCAACAATGCCCATCTTTTAGGATGCTCGGAGGTGCAAATGATCCGCTGTTTAGTAACAGTCAAAAATTTAAGTTTTAGTACGTTTGTATTTGTTTCCCTCGAACCGAAACACTAAAGCAGTATTTAATGTGTTTGTTCCTTGCCTATCCGTCTACTATTATGTCTACAGTGAATCTAAAGATTAGTGTCCCTATGGCCGAGGTGCTTTCGTTTTTGTATGCTTCTCCCATTCATTCCACTCACTCAAATGTCGAAAATGGTGTATAGGTACTATACACCATACTAGTAGAAAAAATTACTAAAGGTGTGAAAAGCGACTCATGGTCTCTATGCTGCAGAAACTCGCCAACAAACAATTATCTTTCCTACTTCTTTTTGGTACAAATGAAATTGTTTTATTAAAAAGTATTGGCATATAGACTAGGTTGGAGTATAAAGTTAAAAAAAAAAAAAAAAAAATTTCTGAATTTTTGCATTTCTC
The DNA here is from genome assembly GCA_002738285.1 of Holacanthella duospinosa. Taxonomy (NCBI): domain Eukaryota; kingdom Metazoa; phylum Arthropoda; class Collembola; order Poduromorpha; family Neanuridae; genus Holacanthella; species Holacanthella duospinosa. The sequence goes on along the minus strand of NIPM01000190.1, from coordinate 313,759 downwards.
CATGAATGAAGACTTTATGATGTTTTAGATAATTAAAAAGAAACTACCCAAAACTTCCTGATTTAAAAAAAAAAAAAAAAAAAAAAAATTTTTTTTTCCTCCGGATTTTGGCATTTTTCCACGAACTATTTCATTTGAAACCGTTCAAGCAAGCTTTTCAAAAAAAATTGTTTTTAAAAGTTCACAAAAATTTGTTGTTAGGTTGTTAGGTTTTAGAATTTTTATTTTAAGGTTTTAGAACTAAGAATCAGTCTCTAAAATTTTGATCCATTGAAAATTTTTTCAAAGTTATCCTAAACCCTCGCGGATAGGTACGTCGAAGGACAACGCGGATTGGTTGAAAACAATTCTAAATGCGAAAACGATGTCTATCTAACCTAGTAACGCACATGGAGACGGTATCGATCGCCATGAGCTATTCTTACTTTCGCACCACCTTCCGAGTAACCGAGTAAGGTATGGTATAACATCCCTCTCCGCTCACTCTTTCATTTTTTGATTACTATTTTAATTCTTTTAACCTAAATTTAATTTTGACTACTGCTTCATATTTCATACACAAATTAATATATTTTTATTACTCATAATTATACTTATCTTCTAACAGCCGTTTGATTTTAATCTTAATATTAATGTTCAAAGACTTAGCAAAGGGACAATATTTGGTTTATTTTGTTACTACTCGACTTACTCGCTGATTACTAAGAATTAACCCAATCTTATGATTAATAAGACTTTACATTTCACTATTTGCATCTAATTTATTTGTTTGAATACTTCTGTGTGTTGGTAGCCGTCCCTTTATACTCTTTACTTTCCGAACAGAAGAGTACGACAAAGCGCTGGAATTACACACATAGAGTTATTGACTTAATTTATCTCACTAAATATAACATTAGATCAGGTACCACATCCTAAGTGCATTAGGTTGCTGTGGGACAGGTATCTAGCCGTTACAAGGTAAGAAAAAATTTTTACATGAGATACCGTTTCCGTGGATGTTGGACTCATATTCATATCGTCCTGAGGATTTGATGTAGTAGTTGTAAAGGGGATTAGTGTTGTCAGGTTAGTAGGATTAGGGTCCGCTTCCAAATAATCGTCCGAATCTTCCATCGTTGTCAAGTTATTTCGAGACAATGTAATACTGGCACTCAATTTCCGTATGTTCGCTCAACAAGTCATTGAAATCTGAGCGACGACACTGGCGAAATTTTCTCTGCTAAAATTCCTCTGAATTCGTGGTTAAACGAATCTTAACATACGCAATCTTAGTTCCACAATGGAAGTGATGTTGAATGGAACTGACAACATAATTATAGGTAGGATCGTACAGAACTAAACCGGTAAGTATGGCAAAATCTGTTTGATAAAACGGTAGGTCTACATTGTACAACACTGGTATACGAGTAGTAATCCAATAAACCTCACTTTTAATATCAAAAATAATACGATAAATACAGTAATTTTTTGCTTAGGTAATTTTTTATACTAACGAATAATATTTCGTTGGTGGCCAATTTTGAGTACATATAGGGTGGTATTACCAAATATTGGAGTTTTGACTGCAATCAGTTTTTATTGTTCGAGTCGCATTTCCAAATTAAAGTCGAGGCCACTGGGAGATTATTACGCACACCGCAAGAAAAAAATTAAAAGTCTGCAAAACCTTTCAGCTAGCTCACTTTTAGTCCAGTTAAGGTAATTTATTCAGAATAATTCTAAAACAAAAAAGTTAGAAAAAAACGAATTATCATTAATTTTTGACGAAAAAAAAATTAAAAAAAATTCATTGAAGTAATGTAATATAAAAGTTGATCTGAATGCGTCAAAAATTAAATAAGGAATAAAAAACATTAATAAGACTATAATTTACAATACATATAGTAGCAACTTAAAAAAAATTTGAATCTAAAGATTTCTAATTAATCTACTACTTGTAATAGTATTCCATATTTTTAATTGATTAATTTTACAGAAAAACTGAATGACTATGTGTATTTTTTAAGATGTGTTGGTTTCCATTTAAATAGAACTGGTTACATTATGGTGCACAACGTTATTTATTATTGAAAATTTTATTACTCCCGCTTCAATTGTTGCAATGATTCCAGTGAGCAATTCGTGTAGAAATTTTGGAAACGAATCCCCTAGAAAAAAAAAAATTTTTTTTAAATTGTTTAGATAAAAAATGAACTGGCTGATAGCATCCAACTTTTCCTCTATTCTAAGTACATTTTTCATAATCAGCTTCATCTGAGTGAAAGCGTAACTTTTTCCGAGCACTACTTGGTTGAAGGACAGGCATATCTACCACGAAATTATCGTCAAGTGTAGATTGGTCGTCTTCTGTATGTGGTTCAGACACGTCACTAGAATAGGTAATCATCGAACTCACGATCTTCAAAATGGATTAGAATTAATTAATTTGATCAGTATATTGTGAATGTCAAGTTTAAATTAGGTCATATACCTCTACATCAAATGTTTCTATAACGTTTTCTTCTAAACCATCCTCTTTCCAGTATTGCTTCTCCAATCTAAACAAAGGGTGAATGAATTGCTTGTATTTTTTTAAATATTCAATTATTTGAATAAGGAATTATTCAAGTTACCGCTTTGTATGCCGAATATGACTTAATACATAACTTTTGTTGTAGTTTATCAACTCTTGTGTTGTATCGGCAACAATTTGGGCGACTATTTGTTCTACATTGCCTGTTCTAACGTTTAGTTTTACATCCTTCCACTCTTTCTCAATATGGTTTAGGTCACAGTTGTACGGAATAAGACGGACTACTTCGTGACCTTTTGACTTCGCTAAGTCATCAACCTGCAACCGAGTTAAAGTTTAGTACTTTTCACAATCAATACTGATACAAAAGTTTCTGCAAATATCTGAATCAATTCAAATGGATAACCTAAAAGTAATTGTATTTTTCCTTCAAAGGCTGGATTTTTTTCCACAGTTCCATTCTGGTGTAATCCTGTATTCTTCCAATTCGACCCGTTACTTCTACTGTTTCTCGTAATGCCTCTCGGTTAATAAGCCGATTATAGAATATCAATTTTTTTTTGATGAACGTGGTGGCGCTGCACAGTGGGACCAAATAGCATTTGGAATGTATGTTAATAAAATACTTAGCTTTTGCGCTTGAATTAAGTTTAAATTATTAATAATTCAAATAATATTTGTATTTAATTCATATATTGCAAAATCTTATAAACATAGTTTCAGTTTAGAGTAATCAATTGAAATAATTATAATTTTCATATTTGGCTGCTCAATCTGTCATATATACTTGCCTACAATTGAATGTCTTCAGAATCGATAGTAACAATGTTGTCCAGATGCATAAAAGTCAATAGTAGACTGCTGGTTTCTGATGATTCTTCGTCGTCGTCAGAATCGGACGAATCTGAATTTAAATTTTCAGGAATTGCTAGAAGCTGCAGTACTTCGAATGGAATTGCCAACCTCTTCCGTTTCTGTAAGCGTCGATTGATACTCATATTAGAGACAATGGGATCAGAAGAATCCATTACCCTATTGAATAAATTCAAAAGGTTGTCCTTTCGATTATGATGACGCGCGTGTGAGAGGCGGAACTTTTTTAAATATTTATGCTGAGATTCGGCAGCATCCTCTCCCAACATTCTTACTGGTAGAACACTGTTTATAATTATTTGTGACCCATGTACTAGAATTTTGTGTACGGTTGAAGGCATGGGATACAAATCGTAATGCGCAACATAATTTTTTGCTGTTTCTACGCAAAAGTCTTTGAAGTGAACTGGATCAATAGGGAGATGAAGTAAAAGTGCTGTTAAAATAGTTTTGAATTGAAGAACCAGATTATGATTAATTTTGAGTAAGTCTGATAGCATCCTGGGATTCTCAAATGCTCTTCTTGCAGTATTTCCATCGTTACTGCTGCCCGAGCCTCCTGGTCTGGGAAAACCAACACGAAGATTCAAACATTCCCATAATCGCTCTTGTATTCTTTTTTTCCTTCGAGCGAACTCGGCCTTCTGAGCTTCAGATCTCATTTGCCATTGCTTCAACATGACTCGATAAGCAATGTGCAGTAAGCACTCAAAAAGTCTGATCTACGAATGCAAAGGGCTTATGCCGTACTGCAGGCTACCAGGATCAGGAGTGAAGACTTCTGTGTTGATATTTTCCAATTTGTTAAACTCCTTCGGAGTTGCTTTGCATACTGGACAAGCTTGCATTGACTTAGTTCATGTTATTGTATTCAACACTTTCCCGTCAATCAAGGTCATGAACAGAGAATAATGGACCAGGATTTTTGATCCGTCTGGCAATATGGTGCGAAATGATTCCAAGTTAGCTATTTGCTCATCCATAGCAAACTTTTCTTGCCTGATAAGCTCTACACTCTCCTTCACGCATTGGAGTTTTAATGGGCGACAAAATCTGACCGATTGTGGAGTTCTGTTATTCCACAAAATTGTTCCAGTCGATGAAGTCAGTCTCAGAGGAATGCAGGTTGTAGAAAATAAGCATTCGTCGGTTTGCTCTTGAAGCTTAGCTTGGGTTTGGTAGCCTTGCTTATAAGGTGAATAACCTGTGCTTCCGTCAAACTTTGCGCTAAGCATATCATGCTTAATTACATCTTCCTGCAGACGGATTATTAGGTTTACTGTGTGGTTGAGTAGTCCTTGAAAAAAATTTCAATTCGCGACTACTGTGTCAATTGGGGGTCTTATACTTTGCTTGCCTTCACGCACTTTCTGGTAACTTGGCAGACATTTGCATTTATACTTTCAAGCTGGCACGGAGAATGAGATGTTGCTCTTTTGAAAGAGACATATCTAGCAAAAGGCACAAAGCTTCTTCGGTGTTAAACTTACTGGGAAATGAGGTGTCTTCATTGAAAAGTTTTCTCCTAATTTTGTTAGGCCTGGATGGACTTTTCTGAATATAACTAAGGACTGCAGCTAAGTCACGCTTTCCAGTAGCTCTAGCTGCATGCTCAGCCGCTTTGACTATTTTTGTGGGATTATTCTGTTGATCTTTGCTCAATTCTATTGCCATCTTTCTCTGGTACTCAGGTGTCATATTCTCAAATTGTAACGGCGGCCTTCCTCTTCCTCGCATAGTAAAGGTTGCTGGGCGTGAGGGGCTCTGTATAAGCTCTTCCACTACGGGTAACTAAATAATATGAAGACAAATCAAATTACAGTAACAACTTAATTCAATTAAAACTGATCATTATGAGAATATATACCTCAAAGTACACATCTCACCACTCCTTGTTCATACCTTCGTACTTCGCTTGAGTCCGTTTTGTCAACTTCCACTTTTCCTTATTTTTGTAGTAAAGGTTAGAAACAGATTTCTGCAACTTTGCCAGTACGTCCTGTCTGACCTGTCTAATTTGTACGTCGAGGTAGTCCAGAATATATAGAATAGCAAAATCTCTGCTGGTAGACATGTCATTTGTGATAAACTTGCTTATTATATCACGTCTAGTGAACATAGGAGTTGCAGCTGCCATTCTGCAAATAAAAAGAATCTTAATTGTCAATATTAAGTGCATATCTTGTGAATGATAACTATTAACAAATAACGGTAACTTACTTGATGCTTAATTCAAATTATGGTTGAATTTCTCCAAAACTATTTTTATTGTAATTTCTAAACTTTGAAAATCAGCTGTGAGAGAATGGTTGCATATGCTGCTGCCACCAACTGCCTTTTCAGTTGGTGGCAGCAGCATATGATTAGACTAGTGTATACTACAATTAGCCGTTTATAACTTTTGGATTGCTCTCGGAGTTTTCTGCAGACTTGAGAAGATATAATAAGCCTATCTTGTTAATGTTATTTTTTTAAATATATTAACCGCCATCCTAACAAGTTAAGAAGGGGAACCCTGAAAGTTCACAGCAAGAAGCTTAATCAATAGCAGATTAATTCTAGACACACTTAATACGAATTTTCGAACTTGATTAACATCCGTTCCGAATGGCCTTTTGTCCCACAGTGCGCTGTGGATGTGCTGTGATACCTCGCATTGTCCATAATCTGTAATCAAATTATGTTAAGAGTGCTTAATTATCAGTTACTAACAACTCACTATTATTGAAGGTGTCGTAAGCTGAGAGTAATTCCTAGGATCGGTTTGTAAGAGGTTTATTTTCCGACTGACTTAAAAATATCACTCATACATTTTGTAAAAATATAATTCTAAAAAGTAATAAAAATTAAGTGTTCAACAAAGAAAGAATTAACTCTCTTTAACACTTGACTCCCGACTCAAACCAAAAATAAAAAAGGTCTTAGAACAAAGATATGAACGCTCAACTTTTGAGCTCGAAGACACAAAGGAGAGATTTCAGAAAAATAAGAAAGGGCTTGAGACCCTGACCTCGCATCTGGTTAAAACTAGGCTAAGTCCAAAACGGACAGGAAATCATAAATTTAGACNACAAAGGAGAGATTTCAGAAAAATAAGAAAGGGCTTGAGACCCTGACCTCGCATCTGGTTAAAACTAGGCTAAGTCCAAAATGGACAGGAAATCATAAATTTAGACAAGAAGAACAAAAAGGTTAAAAACAATTTTTGTTTTTCTTTGGACATGCCTTAGAGATTAACTAAAATTAAGTTTTAACTAACACCTCCCCTCAAACTTAATTTTGAATTTCTTCTAATACAATTTCCTCTGGCTCTTTTACCACCTGTTTCGCAACAACTGAGATTTTAAGGTGCTTCTTTTTGTAATGAAAATATTGTTCGTGTATTTCCATTTTCTCCACGAGATTTTTAAATCTTGTCTATACGATCTTAAGGTGGTCTCCATTACATTGATTCTATTCTCCAGATCCTTTACTTGATTTATTTGCTCCACCATAGTAGCCCGGATGTCACTTATCTTGGCTGAGTTTGATGTTGAAATCACTGTCGCGGCTACTACCAATCCCGCTGATGTGATTATTGTTACGAGTAAAACTCCTAGAAGTACTGCAACAAACACGAACCGTTTTGCTCTTATTAATTCTCTTTCAGGACCCATAGGACACATATTTTCTAATTCTTTGACAAACATGTCTGAGTACATTTTGTTTTAGTTTTCTTTAGCTCCTGCCACTAGATCCTGACGGAGAACTTTTTTTTCCAAAATTTCACATGGGTTGAGTAGTTTCACGCGGAGGTAGACATGATAACTACCAGACGTCACAGGAGTTCTGCTTGGTCTCCAGATTACGGGTTTAGAATTTGTATTCTTTGTTCCAGAGATGCACCCGAAAATGCAGAGTAACATGATGAGCATTAGAGCCAAATGAGAGAGGGTTGATCCAAACTTTCTCTTTTCTTTCTCTATGTTTCTTTCTCCACCTTTCTCTCTCATACCTAGTTTTTCCTCGACTCTCCTGGTACTTTACTTTCAGCATCGGTTTTGTAAAAATGTCTGCAGCCTGGTCTTCACTTGGTACATATGAGACTTCTAATTTCTTTTCTTCGATCAAATGCCTCGTGAAATGGAACCTTACGTCAATGTGTTTTGATCGATTTTGGAATTCTGGGTTGTGGGCTAAGCGAATAGTGCTTTGGTTATCAACCGAAATATTGACTGGCCTCTTTTGATTGAAACCGAGTTCACTAACAAACTTGGTAAGCGAAATTGCTTCCTTTGCTCCATTGGCCAATGAAACGTATTCTGCCTCAGTTGAAGACAGGGCAACAATCGGCTGTTTCTGGCTGCACCAGCTTATTAATGAGTCGTTCAGAAAGAAAGCAAAGCCGCTTGTTGACTTACGACCCAACTTATCTCCAGCGTAGTCGGCGTCGGTGAACCCAGAATGTTCCATCTCTGTGTGTCGGTTGTACTCTAAACCCAGAGTTGAGGTTCCTCTTAAGTATCTCAGGATTCCTTTCCTGAGATGAAGAAGCGCATTTCCAATGAGCTTCTTCATAACGCGAGTTGAATTGCGATAGTTTTCCTACAGTAAAGCTTATGTCGGGCCGAGTTGTCCAAGAGGGAAACAGGAGTGAGCCTATCAACTCTCTGTGGGGAAACTGAGGGTTACAATTTCCGGTGTCTTTAAGGTCTTCGGTGGGTTGAATTGGCACAGATGACGCATTGCAGTCGCTGAATCTATCCAGTATTTCTTCGATAAAGCTAGGTTGTGCGAGGATAATCCGTCCCGTGGCTGTATTCCGTTCGATCTCTATTCCCACAAAGAGAACGGGATCTGACATTTTAATCTCAAATTTTGCTTTTATATGGTTTAGAACTGTCAATAGTGCTGAGAGACTGGCTGAAACTACTAAACCATCATCGACGTACAAAATTAGAAAAATCCTTTCTCCTCCTTTTTCACCGACGTAAATGCTTGAGTCACTTGAGCATGGGGTGAACGTAAATGTTTGGAAAAAGGATGTAAACTAAGTATTCCAGCATCTTGGAGACTGCTTCAGACCGTACATGCTTTTCTTCAACAAAGACACTTTTCCTTCCTCCTCATCAACACCTTGCGGCACTGTCATGTAAATTGTTTCTTCCAAATCCCCATACAAAAATGCGGTTTTGATGTCAAACTGTTTTGCAAATAAATCTTTTGCAGCTATCATGACGAGGATGAGACGGATGGACTCATATCTACATACAGGTGCAAAAGTATCAAGATAATCCACACCCTCCTTTTGTCGGTAGCCTCTCACAACTAATCTTGCTTTAAATTTTTCTACCGAACCATCCGGGAGTTTCTTAATTTTGAATATGCATCGACTATCTAACAGTTTAGGATTCTAAGGCTTTTCCACAATTTCCCATGTTTCATTTTGTTCGTGAGACTTTAATTCATCTTCAATTGCTCCGCCCCATTTTTCAAAATCCTTGGAGAGCAGCGCTTCTTCAAACGCATTTGGCTCTACCGCTCGAATGGCTAAATGTGATTCATATCTATCAGGCTTCTTCAGGCTGGCCCTTTGTCTCAATCTTGAAAGAATAGACCCTGCTGAGTTAGTTTGATTTGTTTCTGGTATTTTCACTACTGTCTTCTGAAAATTTGGAACTGTTGCTTCATATTGGCCAGATGGCGTGTTGATATTTATTACTAGTTGATCCGTTAGCCATTTAGGAATTATAGGATTGTGATCTTCAGTTAGTTCCTGAACTTTCTCCGTCTCGTCTTCATTACTGACTTTCTTCATCTCGTCTTCATCACTGACTTTCTCCGTCTCGTCTTCATCGCTCTCACTCAGCGCTTTTTTCGCTTTCTCTGTAAGAACCACTGAAGAGTTTTCTTCCTTTTCTCCTACTTGCTGAAAACTAACGTTTCGGGCAATAATCACACGTCTGTCTTTTTCATCAAAGTCTATAACTCTGCAACATTCCTTCGTACCCAACCAATTTATATTTCTTTCCCTTAGGGTCCCAAACGTGTCTCTTTTCTTTGGGCACTTTTGAATAAGCAGCACAACCAAATACTTTTACATGACTCAAGTTTGGTTTCGACCCAAAAATTTGGTGAAATGCTGTGATCGTTGGCTTTTGTTTGTTTAGAAGCCTGTTGTGGATATAAACTGTTGTTGCTATGGCTTCAGCCCATAGAAACTCCGGACTTTTACTCTTCAACATCATGGTACGAGCGGTGTCTTTAAGAGTTCTCATCTCTCTCTCAATAATTCCGTTCGATTCTGGGCAGTAAGGCACGGTCTTCTGGTGAACAATTCCAAGTTCTTGCAAATACAAAGTTAGCGTTTTGTTTACAAACTCTGTCCCGTTGTCTGATCGAAAGAATCTTACGCTGTTTCCGGTCCGGTTTTCCATAAACTGAATAAACAATTTGATACAGGATGCTGCTTCGCTCTTTTGTTTCAAGAAGTACGCCATGCGAAATCTTGTGGCCTGGTCTTTCAAAAAAAGAAAGTATTCTGCTCCACCCAAAGACTGGACTGGCATTTTCCCAGACAGATCGGCGTGAATCATTTCTGCAGCTTTGCCATCTTTCTTTTTCTCAATAGATGGGAATGGTTTTCTTGTCTCCTTTCCCAAGTGACATTCTTTACATGTAAACTTTTCCTTGAGGTCATCGTTCAGTATTCCAACAGCAGCCTGTTGTTTTATCGTTTCCTTGATGTACCCAATGTTCACATGAGAAAGACGTTCATGCCACAGCTTTGTCTTGTTGGCGTTTGTGAAATGAGTGGACGATGATTGTATACGGAAGTCCATCACATAGAGCTGCAGTTGGCTTCAATATCTCTGTTTCTGAATGGAGATGCTTTCTCTCCAGCTCCTCNAGTCCATCACATAGAGCTGCAGTTGGCTTCAATATCTCTGTTTCTGAATGGAGATGCTTTCTCTCCAGCTCCTCTTTTCTAAGTCGGGCGAAAAGCGCTGGCATTTTCGGAGCATTTTCAGGAACACTGTCCCAGGCTTTTTTGCAAGCAAGAAATCTTGAATCCGGAAGAGATGAGACAATCTTAGTGACAACAATTGTCTCGTCAGTTATCACTCCCATTTCGTTTAAGCNAGTCCATCACATAGAGCTGCAGTTGGCTTCAATATCTCTGTTTCTGAATGGAGATGCTTTCTCTCCAGCTCCTCCTTTCTAAGTCGGGCGAAAAGCGCTGGCATTTTCGGAGCATTTTCAGGAACACTGTCCCAGGCTTTTTTGCAAGCAAGAAATCTCGAATCCGGAAGAGATGAGACAATCTTAGTGACAACAATTGTCTCGTCAGTTATCACTCCCATTTCGTTTAAGCTTCTGGAAAGTTGTTCCATTTCCATGTAAGCGGTTAGAACCGATTGGTCTTTTTTCACTTTGTAATTTAAAAGGAACTTAACGAATGCTGTTTGTTAAGTGTACTACTGTCAGAGTTAACCTGTTTCAGTTTATCGAATATTTCTTTTGATGACTTACATGAATAAATATGATTGGTTTGATTACGATCCAGCGTGATGACAAGTATCGCTTGGGCTTCCGTCTCTTTTATCCCATGCCTTCCTTCCAGGAACGTCTGTAGCAGCTGGATGAACTGATTCTCCACTGCATACGTCCCAAACTTCAGAAGGTTTCAAAACAAGTGTGACTTGCAGCTTCCATCTTTCGTAGTTAGTGTCATCTAGTTTCACTACACTGTTGGTGTCCACTTTTGCCATGTTGAACTTAGTAAGTTATATAGATATCACACCACTTTGAATTTTGTCAGTCTGAGAACTTTTAGCTTCTGACGACTTCTAACTGTATTCAGGACTACGACCTTTAAATACTTTACCCCTATAGCTAGCAATTTCTCAAGATTTTAAGTTTTAAAATACTGTAACTCTCTGACTTACTTCAATATATCCGATGAAGACTTTCTCTTCTGTTCAGCTGGTTCACAGTACTAGTTGTTCACTTTGGTTAAAAAACTTTTTTGAATTATTAATCAGAATTATCTATTCTGTTTTCCTCGTTCACTGGATTATTGGTTTCCTTTAGTTATGAAACTTTCTCAAATTCTAACTTTAACTCTTAACAATTTGACTATTGTTACCTAACCATGTTCTGCTACCACGAGAGTAATTCCTAGGATCGGTTTGTAAGAAGTTTATTTTCCGACTGACTTAAAAATATCACTCATACATTTTGTAAAAATATAATTCTAAAAAGTAATAAAAATTAAGTGTTCAACAAAGAAAGAATTAACTTTCTTTGACTCCTGACTCAAACCAAAAATAAAAAAGGTCTTAGAACAAAGATATGAACGCTCAACTTTTGAGCTCGAAGACACAAAGGAGAGATTTCAGAAAAATAAGAAAGGGCTTGAGACCCTGACCTCGCACCTGGTTAAAACTAGTCCAAAATGGACAGGAAATCAAAATTTAGACAAGAGGGACAAAAACGTTAAAAACAATTTTTCTCTTTCTTTGGACATGCCTTAGAGATTAACTAAAATTAAGTTTTGACTAACATAAGCTCATTCAATAAGGACGTTAACCACTGCATGTAAACCGTACCATCTACGTTTCCGTGATAATTTAATTGTGAAGCGTTTTTGAGTACAGGATATACTCTAAAATTTTGTACTACACCTCCATCCGGTCCGACTAAAATAGTTTCCATTTCGAAAATTAATTCCAATTTAGACCACCATGAAACTAAACATGATCCAACAAAATCAACAAATATCTTACGTGCGCTAATAACTATTATTCTTCTCCTTCTTCCACCTTTTTGGTTTTTGTAAGCAAATAATGCTCTTTCTTTTAACACTTGTTTTAAGTCTACCACCACGTACTGAAAATGAACATAAGTCAAAATTTGACATTGCTCTAGTTACATGGTAATGTATTACTCAATCGTTCTTAAGGGTCGATCCATGTTTCGTCCACATAATAAACAGGCTTCTTTGATTCTCCAAGGTCGTCATTTTCTTTAACTCTTTTTAAGTATCTTCGACGCCAGGCAACTATTTCCGGTCTCTGTACAATCGCAGCTCTGTTATCTATTTTCCCATAAGTTAGTCTATTTTTGTGCAAAAGCTTAGCAAACGTTTTCCTGTGACACTTCCAAGGTTCCTGTCCATTTTCCAGTCCAAAACTCAAATAGGCGGCAAATTTGCAGTACACCTCACATTGTAGCGGTGCTCTATTCTCACTAAATATTGATAACAATTTGGCGTAATCGTTTAAAATCTTCATGGGTTAGCGAATCAAGGCGTTGTTGCTTTGTTGCCCTTGTACGAATAGGTGTTATAACTTGTTTCAAATCTTGGTTGTTGAGGACTCTGCCAACAACACTACGGCCAATGTTGAGCATAGGTATGGTAATAGTTCAGTTGTATTTACTCTGATCAGTTTTTGGACGCTACTGCATTCACTGTTCACCCTAGGGTTAATAAAATGTGGTAGACAATTTTGGACTTGCCTATGAACTTCATTATCAGTAAAAAAAATTGTATCGTTTTTTCCCAGGAGTGAACCAGTTGTAAAGAGAACCGTCAATACAATAATCTACTCTATAGGAGTGGCTAAACAAGATTAACTTCGTAATGAACACAATGGAAACATAACTCGTGTGCCTCAGTCCACAAAATTCCATTTCTAAGGAATCAATTTGTAAAGAAGAAAACTGTATAATTTGTGATAACTAAGCGTGGTCCCTATTCACAGTAATATTTTTGTTGATAATAAAAAGTCACAAATATTGTTCTTAACATTACGAAAAAGGATCAATGTTTCAAAAGGTCTATTCAGGGAACAATAGAGAAATATTTCTATTATTCTTCAATTCTATTGAATATATGCATCTACACTCTTTGTCATGAGTACCGCATCTATTGATTTTCCTCACGACCTACTCCACAACGCATGTACTCAGTACTACAGCAATTTGTTGTAATACACATTGTAGATGTATGTCAGTCAGTCCTTCTGTTAGCATATTCATTAATTTATGTTTCTTCCATATCCCGAAGTCACAACACATCTTAGCTTCCGTTTCCAATGGTATTAGTGGTTCTACTTCTTCTATCTTACTTCAATCACAAATCCATCCTATCATTTAGTGAGATTTAAATTTTCAAAGTCAAGGTTAAACAGCAATCGTTACGAGTATTATCATATTCATCACTTTGCATTTGTGAATTTCTTATATGTTAAAAGCAATATTTATGGTTTTAACATTAATCATTTGCTTTATTTTTCAGTCTATTGCTGTCAATGACGAAGGTAAGAAACAGCCGCCAGTCCATTTTTTAACTAAACAATTTTTTTAAATTAAAAATTTTTTTCTGGGGGATACGTTTCAAAATTTCTACACGAATTGCTCACTGGAATCATTGCAACAATTGAAGCGGGAGTAATAAAATTTTCAATAATAAATAACGCTGTGCACCATAATGTAACCTGTTCTATTTAAATGGAAACCAACACATCTTAAAAAATACACAGTTATTCAGTTTTTCTGTAAAATTAATCAATTAAAAATATGGAATACCCATCGATTATTACAAGTAGTAGATTAATAAGAAATTTTTAGATTCAAATTTATTTAACTTCCTACTATATTTATTGTAAATTGTAGTCTTATTAATGTTTTTTATTCCTTATTTAATTTTTGACGCATTCAGATCAACTTTTATATTACATTACTAAAATGAATTTTTTTTTTAATTTTTTTTCGTCAAAAATTAATAATTCGCTTTTTTCTAACTTTTTTGTTTTAGAATTATTCTGAATAAATTACCTTAGCTGGACTAAAAGTGAGCTAGCTGAAAGGTTTTGCCGTCTTTTAAATTTTTTTCTTGCAGGTGTGCGTAATTTATCTCCCAGTGGCCTCGACTTTACCAATCAGAAAATCCAATTCCGAAACTGGTATTTGGATAATCGGGTTCACGGTTCTAGTCCACAGAAGTCCAATATGCTATTACAAACAGTTTTGGATTTGGGTTCGAAAGTTACGAATCATGACTTTTGGCCAAAATCTTGAACCACCTCATGGGGTAGGTTCCAGAATGAAAAACTCAAGTCCAATTGTTTCTTTTATATTTTAAATTAAATAAATAAGTAAATGAGTAAATAGCAAAATGTAGACTTATTTTAATTTGGATTATCCATCTGCAAATTACTCTGATCCACTAGTAAAAGTAATGACGGTGGAACTGCAAGACGTTGAGGCTGGTACTTGGATCATCGAAAATGCCTGGCTTGCTTCAGGTACCTCGTCAATTTGATCAATGTTGTCTGTATCCATTGCATTTCTACCACGGTCTTCAGCATCAACCAATCCAGCTGCAATCGAATAGGAGTTATCAGTGTTCGAAGCAGAGGGTCAGTGCCAGTGGTACGTGAAGTTCAAACCAGTTTTCGCGATACCTATCCACGGATAATTATTAATTATAATTAGCACCATGACAAATTAATGATTTTTTCTTAAAAATGCGCTAAACATCCCTGCACACATTTTATCAGAAAATTTCTGACAAATATATTTTAAACCAGGGTCCTATAGCATTTAGAAAATTGGAAATTACAATTTTCATTTTGCGGCGCTTTAACTCTTATGCTTGTTGTAGATAGTTTTGTATTTTATGAGACTTACTAATAAGGTAAATTAAGAGAGTAAAATATTTGTGTGACCTTTTTAGATTTATAGCAAATATTTTATACTTTGATTATTATCACAAATCGGTTAAATTCGAAAAAATTAAGGACCCTGGTGAATATTGACTTACTATAGTAGTTACCCCCTCCATCGGAGTCAAATGGACTATCCAATGGGTACAACTGACTTGCAAGTAAGCCCAGTACTTCCTGAGTGTCTACGCCAATGTCTTGTTGTTTTGCCCCACCTTCAGTCCCCTTGTATGCCCGTCGTACTTTGGCCACCTGAAATAAAAGACAAACACCAAAGAAAAATAAACTAAGGTTGATGTTGGAGGTGCAACTTACATCTTTCTTTGCTCACTTCTTCCGGTTCGCCCACCAAGTCTTAAGCTGCTTGTTATTTCGTTTTTGGACTCCAGAAACAGCGCAAAACTTTAGTTCTATCATTTTGCATGCTTGTTTTTTTTTATTTTTAGCACCTACTCCAGTTTGTGTACTCTCAATGACACTGATCTTTCCTAATTAACTCTAGCACTTCGTTCTGCTGCGACTTTCCGCTGTTGCTATTCTACTAGGACTTTCTGGCTGGATGTTCTCCCGAAGCGATCTACAAGGACGTTCTGTCCTACCGGGACTACTGAGACTATCCTGTCCTACTGGGACTCATCCAGATGAAGAACATTTACGGGGTTCATTTTGTGCGTGATGGGAAATGGGAGGTCTTGACGTTGACCTGAGACCTCATGGGATCAGCGTATAAAAATGTTATAGATAAAATTTTATTTCTCTTACCATTTGGCATAACTTTCTCACAGGTCAATTTGTAGCTTATGAGAGATCGGAAAACGTTAAAAACCTTGAAATAAATCTAAGATGTTAAAAATGTTATTCCGTTTAAACTTCATAATAAAATTTATACCCACTTCTTTATGTATCTCCAATCANTCATAATAAAATTTATACCCACTTCTTTATGTATCTCCAATCATACACACAGGGTTACTTCCTCACTTACTAAAAGTTCTTCGTCATTTAAATCCACACTGAGAAACACAACTGGTCTGAAATTGTTTAATCGGGTCCTACATACCATGGAANTTATGAGAGATCGGAAAACGTTAAAAACCTTGAAATAAATCTAAGATGTTAAAAATGTTATTCCGTTTAAACTTTATAATAAAATTTATACCCACTTCTTTATGTATCTCCAATCATACACACAGGGTTACTTCCTCACTTACTAAAAGTTTTTCGTCATTTAAATCCACACTGAGAAACACAACTGGTCTGAAATTGTTTAATCGGGTCCTACATACCATGGAAANTTCGTCATTTAAATCCACACTGAGAAACACAACTGGTCTGAAATTGTTTAATCGGGTCCTACATACCATGGAAATGAGCTCAGCAATGCACTATATAGTCAGCAGAATTCGGCTTCCAGATTCACAAAAGTTGAATGAAACTAGCATCACAAAATTGCCAAAATCTGTTTTCAACAAACTGAGAGTATAAATTCAACGTCCGTTTTTGGAAAACCTGAAAGTTTCAGGTTGCTGAGATTCGAAATCGGAATCGGAACCTGAAATTGGAGTATAAACGTATTATTTTGCAAAATCTGACAAATTTTTGGTTCAAATAATGAAGCTGAAGGGAGTCTAAACGTAACTTAATAATGAAAGTAAACAATACAAAAACTGTTCTTCAGATTTGAAAAAAGATTTTTATAAATTTACAAAAACTTCGCTCGACAACTGTAATAACATTTTTATACCGAACAATATTTATTTTAAAATTTTATTTCAATGTGTAAAAATTACCAAAACATTTAAATAGTTTAAATATAACTTTTTATTCATAACATACACTCCCTCTTGAAGGTCTATTTCCGTCTACAGTGTACAACCTATTAGTTGAAGGATTATATGCAAAAAGTTATATCTATTCCCTATTCTTCGGGGGTTTGATGGGAAACCTTATATTAGTTTTTCGAATAGGTAATTTCCACAGATTGGAAAATCCTCCACAATTCATAGGGGTACCACTGGATTGTTCTAAGCGGAGCTTTGGGATCTAGTTTCATATTTTGCTTATGAGCTTTTAAAATAATATTGTAAGCAGCCAGTATAATTGTGTTGATGGGTTTGGGACATTTAATTTTAATTGGGAGTTGCTTGCATTCCCTTCACAAGTTTACCATTTCTGTATTCACACGAATCCAATCTTCATCGCTCCAGACATGACATGACTTTAATTCTTCCACAGTAAGTGTATGTTGGACTTCAAAATCCCATTGCAAGGTTCCAGCCAGAGTCTCAAGAAATTTAATATCCTTCATTCTATAAGGAGTTTTTCTTGTTTGCTTCATAAGCTTTTCCCAATCCATGTCATTTTCTGCTGGCCGTTACGGAGGAAACTTGAATCCCAATCTTCCTCTTTTTCCCATGCAACTGTTGGCCAATGTTTGATGGCGTCTCTGTAATATGTGAACCAAATGGTCTAGACTTAATGGAAATTTTGAAACTAAACAATTTTAATTGCTGTTTTATGATAACGTACAAACTAGTATTTGTTTTTGATAAAAGTTTACTTACATTTGAGGGTTTGGATCTTGTCCTAGTCTTTTGTTTCTCCTCTTCTGTTTTTCCTCAATCACATTGTTGATCGTATATGATTTCTCACTTTTTAAATAATTTTTTGTTTCAACAATGTCTTCCGAGACAAGCCTGGCGGCGATGAGCTAGAAACAGTCTCAGTGGAGGAAATCCATAGAGGAATATCAGGGTCTCTTTACCATCCAAATATTGGAGAACTGGGCATTTCGAGGGATCGATGAATTTAGACAGCTGATGTTCAATCTTGCTGCAACACTCACCGTCAACCTTCGCACAGCTACACTTTACACCACCACATAAGTGATACAGGCACTGAAAGTTCTTGGAACTGTCTGAAAACTCAAAGGTATCCATGTATGCATGGCAATGGAGGTAAAATTCCTCTGGAACTCTCTTCTCCTACGCTTCTGATTTGTGAACCATTTTATTTATTTCATGGTCAACACCACATTTCGGTCCATCTGTCCCAAACTCTATACAGTTGGACATTGATTTACGATATATTTCGTCTACAATATTATAAGGTTTCTATCTGGGACCTGGCCAAGAGTACCCTAGATAGTCTTCGTAATACGCCTTTCAGGTATTACGAAGTTTATAGTAACAATGGAGAGCGGTGAGAGGAATTAAGGGGAGTTTTAGACCATCCGGTTTCGATACCTTTACAAAATATGGGAATTCTGACCTTGGTTTTATTTGAACCAAAGAAATCCCATTATGCGAACAATTAATCTAATTCTAATTTTATTACTTAACTAAATAATTAATGGTCGCATGACCGCTAAGGTGCCTTACGCGGGTACCCTTAGTAATTTTAAATTCACAGTTGTCTTGAGATGAACGGTGTTAGCTGCTGGTTGTCTTGAGTAGGACAATGTCAACTGATGGTCGTCTTGTCAGTGAGGGAGATGAACCATTTGAACTGAAGAACGTATGTCTGATGAAACAGGTTGTTTGTCTGTGTCCACTTGAAGAGGGTCGGACGGCCAATGGGTGGCACCAATCCTCCGTGGCACAAGAGCAAGCGTTGCGAAGAATCTAACAACACAAACAATTGTTAGTTCTTAGAATAATTCTTAATCTTACAATGAGCGGAGCTAAGGAGCAGGTCTGATGCTAACCATGTCCAAACTCTGTCTGCTCTGTCTCATGCCTCGTGATGGTTCTGCTGACTTCTATGGCTTCATCGCGCTGTTTTCCCTGTCTCTGGCGGTATGAGGTCTTCCGCGAGTTTTAATTTAAACTTAAATTAATATTTTTAATATTTTTAATTATTTTTATCCGGTTGTACTAAGGGTTACCTATATTACATGCCCAAACCTCACAATATCCATGCGTTGAATCTAGCTTCTGTGCTGTGAAGCTGGTCAGTTTAGGTTAAATTCTGGGACACACCAGTCAATGGGAGAAATTTTTTGGGAAGGGTTTTCATCGCAAGGCAAAGTATATATATCATTTCCCTTCAGACATAGTAAAAAGGCATGAATGAGTAAAACTTGAAACAGGGGAAAGTTGTAACCTGATAGTACCTGTTCCAGCTGGGCCATGGCAGATGATATGTTTCCCTCCGAGACCGAGGACGGCTTTGTTGCCAAGTCAAGACGAGACGTTGTTTTTTGTTCAACTGTTCGGGAAGCACAAGGGGGAAATTTCTATCCACATCCTGCTATTTCAAACTGCATAAATTCTGCTGGATTGGAAGGATTGAGTTTTTTTTCAGGAACTTTTCGCTTCCGCCAACTCATGTCTATGGTATTAAATCGTCGTTTTTCTTATCGCCCGAATTGAGATTTCGGAAATGTAAATAATACTGAAATGTTTCAACAGCTCTTTCAACTTTTTCGGATGAGGTAAATGATACTTGTTTGGCTTACCACATTGAAATACAAATCCTCCAAAAGTAAACTTTCTCTTGCTCGTCCACTTGGATACATTGTTTAGCACAGTCACTAGATTAATAGTGGACNGTTTAGCACAGTCACTAGATTAATAGTGGACAGTCTGGTTTCAAGAGAGCACATGTGTTGTGCGTATCCATCCCAAAATAGTCCACAAGACATACACTCTTGGAAAAATTCCCGGTGGAAATACGGTGAAGGGGAACTGAGGGAACCAAGAGAGCTGGACTTTTAGCTTCATGACGATACTTATTATTGTTGAACAAGATATAGTCTTTCCTCGTCCCTTCGATTTTTGAGAATGTTGAGTATAAAACTCAAGTCGTTGAGCCCATGCCAAAAGCATTGGGTTTTTTAAATTTCACAATTGCCACACGTTTGAGGATTTTGTGGTAATTGTGAAACTTGAATAACTAATTCAAAAATTGATAAATAAATAAAAAATTTTCGGAAAGTCAATCTAGTACTTCTAGGCTATCGATTGACAAAAGCTCAAAAACTTACAATGAATGCAGCAGCTGCAGTCTCCAACTTTCCAATAGTGCTCCAGAACTCTTCAATCGGAATTTTGTTTTACTTTTAGTTTTTGTCAATTATTAATTAAGTTTTATGAAATTTTAAAAAATTCCAACTGCCCAAGGATAGACAGATGTATTGTCTATATTTTCAAAAAAAAACTCCCGCAAAAGTCTCACTTAACACAATTTTTTTAAACTTTTCACAATTACCACACTTTCACAATTACCACACTTGTCCCTATACATTATCCCGATACCCTTTCCAAGTACATTTGTTTTTTATTTGACAGCCTTACTTTCAAGTTTCGAATGCGGTTCATTCACATAATGAGGGACCGATACCAAATCTTCCTAGATGTACCGGCTGACAATAAGAAATACGAGAATTACTTGGGGGAGTAGATTTACTTTGTCGAATTCAAAACAATGGGTGAAATTTTGAATGAAGTGGATATGGAAGAAGTATAATGAGAAGAAGAGTATGTGTCATGTTTTGTAGCTTGTAGTCTGTGTAAAGTTTTTAAATACATTCCCAGCCAAGAAGATACGGAAGACGCAAATATATTTAATTGTTCTGATAACTTTTACATTTTTACAAATTTTAATAATTTTTTTAAATAAATAGTGACATACCAATGCTTAACGTTAGTTAAAATTATTGGGAGGAGCGACGTCGACATGGGGAAGTTTGTATAAAGATAGGTAATGGACGCTTTCGATGAACACTTGGGACTGAGACAATTGGCACTGGTTTTCGCCCATGACTCTAGGCGAGTGATGGTCCAACCGCTTGCGTCGAAAATATCTTTCCGCGTCCTGTTCATTGCTGCACATAATGCTTGAGCAGCCTGTGCCTCTCGCTGTTTGTAGGTTTCCATCTTATGAAAATTAGGGTTTGATAGGAAAAGTGCCTTGGATGAAACCTGCTGCTGATTAAGGCGACAGGAAATGGCTTTACTGTAGCCGTAGATCATGCGTCTCTAGCCTTGTAAATGAAAAAGATATATAATAGTTTGTTGGATGACAAGAAATTAAAGGATGAAATAAAAAGTGAAACTAGGAAACTTACGTCTCGAGGATGACGCGTGTCGTTGAACCTAAAGGGAATATTATCTCCCAACTCCTNTGAAACTAGGAAACTTACGTCTCGAGGATGACGCGTGTCGTTGAACCTAAAGGGAATATTATCTCCCAACTCCTAGACGACTTCGCATTATAATCTTCAAAATTTTCATTCCATCCAATTCACCTCGAGGTGGAATCGGAAGAGCANCTAGACGACTTCGCATTATAATCTTCAAAATTTTCATTCCATCCAATTCACCTCGAGGTGGAATCGGAAGAGCATCGTACACTATCCAATTCTAATTTGAAGTCTGAATTTCCAGTAAGAGAGGATGATTATTTAATTTTGGAGAAATTCCCGGCAGTGTCCCATATTCGATGAGAGCTGGCAGTAGAATAGTGTCTGGAAATGGTATTGGAAGATATAATGTTCGTGGAACTTTAACACGGCGACCTGCTTCCAAGTTGATTTCAAAATCTCCACAGTTCAATAGGACACAATTTTTGTGAATTTGGATAGAACGGGAATGAAGATATGTAACTACAAGTTTATCACTGTAAAAGAAAATATCTGGCATTTTTTTTATCACTTGGGCACAAATGTATTCAAGAGCTTATGTTAAATATAAATTTTTTAAACTCGAGATTAAAGTGTGTACGATTATGAAAATTTTGATACATCACAATTTTGTAAGGCTTGATTAACTTAACTTAAAATTAATTAGTCGAGAACCTTAAACAAATATATAAACGGGTACTTGTGTTTTTTTAATAGTAAGGTCCTTATTCTGTAAGAAAATGACAGACAAAACAATCAGCATCTAAAAAAAAGAAGCAACACTTATCTTTCCCACCGAATTCTCCTAAAAGTCGACCCAAAAAATCTTGGACCCTTTTCTTTATACACTTTTAAAATGTAAATTCAATATGATTATTATCATCCTCCTACACAAATCAAACTTTCATCAGTAAAAAAAACTTCATCTCTTCCCGCATCCTGTAAAGATAACTTCACTTTTCCTTTAATTTAAAAATAAATATTATTATATGAAAACGGCTATCTTTAATGGCATCCATACTTGTAGAAGATGGCGTCAAGTTTACACACTGGACGCCATATCTTCATCGACATAACTCCCCACTTCCATACACAAGAACTACCATGTCATAACCCCTATCTACATGGGAAGTCAAAATCATATGGCATGGCAGCCATCTTAGATTATTTATTTTAGTGGACATCCTTCTCTAACTCATATACCTTATTACCTGAGATTCCTTTATGGTTGATCTCACAGATTGAAGGTGAATGTTATGATCTTTTAGATAAGAGTCCATGTCGTGATTTCAAAATTCGTTTCCATGGTCCGACAACGTGAAATGAGGTTAGTGTTAGATAGTTTTTACATTGCTAGACTGAAAATTTGAAATGTCTTGTAAAAAATGAAATGACTCACTCTGGATTGCTTAAAGACATTTTTGAGCTCTGCTAAAGCTGATGGGCCACTCTTGTGTTTGGTTATATGCTGTATAGAAGAACCGGAAAAACATATCCAAAACTACGAGTACAAAGGATAACTTTTCACTTTCTAATTGCATCAAGTCCATAGCATAGCTCATGTGGGAAAAAATGTAAGTAGGACGAGTTTTGGGGTTCTTAACAACCGGGCCTATGAATGGAATATGACCCGATGCCAGACAAAATCTCATTCACTTTTTTTGGACCTTGTACTTTCCTGTTTTAAGAAACATAGGTAAGCCGCTATAGCTTTCACTTTTTTTGTCTAGGTAGTCTTTTTATNTGTACTTTCCTGTTTTAAGAAACATAGGTAAGCCGCTATAGCTTTCACTTTTTTTGTCTAGGTAGTCTTTTTATGTCTTCCAGACAGTAAAATCCTAAATTAAACTACNAACCGGAAAAACATATCCAAAACTACGAGTACAAAGGATAACTTTTCACTTTCTAATTGCATCAAGTCCATAGCATAGCTCATGTGGGAAAAAATGTAAGTAGGACGAGTTTTGGGGTTCTTAACAACCGGGCCTATGAATGGAATATGACCCGATGCCAGACAAAATCTCATTCACTTTTTTTGGACCTTGTACTTTCCTGTTTTAAGAAACATAGGTAAGCCGCTATAGCTTTCACTTTTTTTGTCTAGGTAGTCTTTTTATTTGTCTTCCAGACAGTAAAATCCTAAATTAAACTAGTTGGATGGGATGAGAATTTTAAAGGTCCAATTAGTTTACACCTTCTCTTTCCATAGCCTGTAGGCAGGATACTTCATTTTGCCAGTCGGGTAGTTCCATATGAACAATTTTTTAGGTTGAACTGACATGGTACATAATTAAAAATAAAACAGCTTACCAATTAGTTAAACCATTCATCTTCAAAAATATTTGATTTGTTTAAAAAATACTCATGAAGCTCAGTAAACAATTTTCAAAAAGTACCTAATCGGTAAGTTAATCGAAAAAAAATTTATTTTTACCTATGATCAAATGGGGAGTGAGATTTTTTCAATGATATTTTGAATCTTCACCCTTTCGGTTTGCCAGCAAATGTCAAAGGTAACTAAAATACTGGTAAAAACCTTGTTTTAGTGGGTTTAAGCTGAGCTAAAGAACACCATTGACATTTCGCGGCAAAATATTTAAAATGAATTTATAAAATAAGTCAAAATATAAGAAAAATTACTTCGAAATGAAAAGTGCAAATCAGTAAGTGCCATGAGTACCTATTCGGGTAGCACAACATAGACCTAAATTGTTTGCGTACCAGACTTAATAATAATCGGATCATGATTGTGATTCTGTTTTTGTTAGATAATATATAATTGAATTTTTAGGAATCAATCAATTAAATTATGGTTGATTTACTTATGTATTAAGATGATTACACACATGAAATAATTACCGCTTTGCTAATATCGTATTACCGAGAGCGGAATTTTAAAACTTCCAGAATTTGATATTCTAATGATATGAATTCATTTGTACATAGAAGACAAAGCATAACCATATTTATTTGAATTTATTACCGCTATACCAATATCGAATTACTAGGAACGTAATTCACAAACCAAAAGATTTGGTGTTTTAAAAATATGAATACATCAGTACATAGCTGCCACGAACCATAACCATATTTCCCTGAGTTTTTTACCGCTATGTAAATATCGAATTGCCGAAAGCGGAATTACAAACCACAGAATTTTGGTACTCTAATGATATGAATTCATTGGTACATAGCTGCAAACAAACACAAACATTTCTTTAAATTTTTTAACGCTATGCCAATATCGAATTACCGGGAGCGGAATTACAAACCTCAGAATTTTGGTACTATAATGATAAGAATGCATTGGCATATAGCTGCAAACAAACATAAACATATTTCTTTAATTTTTTAACGCTATGCCAATATCGAATTACCGGGAGCGGAATTACAAACCTCAGAATTTTGGTACTATAATGATAAGAATGCATTGGCATATAGCTGCAAACAAACATAAACATATTTCTTTAAATTTTTACCGCTATGCCAATATCGAATTACCGGGAGCGGAATTACAAACCTCAGAATTTTGGTACTTTAATGATAGGAATGCATTGGTACATAGTTGCAAACAAACATAAACATATTTCTTTAAATTTTCACCGCTATTGCAATATCGAATTACCGGAGCAGAATTTTAAGCTTCAATAATTTGGCTTTCGGATGATATGTATACATTGTTACATAGCTGCCGTCAAAATTCTACTGGTTTCGCATTTAAAATTTTAATGTAACGAGTATTTACTAATATTAATGATTTGATTGACTTCCATTGATTATAATTTGAGTAAAAAAATTTGAAGGCCTGATGTAAATTTTACAAAGTACACGTAAGCGCTCCTCGTCAAAATTTTGAGATTTGAAACTTCGCTCTCGGTAATTCGATATAGACATAGCGATAATAATTTAAAGGAAACTTGTATGATTGATGGTTGCTATATACCATTGCATTTATATCATCACAATAGCATATTTTTGAAGTTTGCAATTCTGCTCACGGTAAATCGATATTGGCATAGCGGTAATAAATTGAAATAAATGTGTTTATGCTTGATGTAATTTATGAAACAATGCGTTAGTATCATTAGAATATCAAATGTTTCCGGTTCGTAATTCTGCTCCAAGTAAATCGAAATTCGTGCAGCGGTAATAATTAAAAAAATTGTTGTTTGTTGGCAGGCATATGCCAATGCATTGATAACATTAAACTAGAAAGTTTTGAGGTTTATAATTCTGTTTCCGGTATTTCGATATTTGCATAGCGGTAATAATTTCAAGGAAATATGTTAATACTTGATGGCAGCTATGTACCAATGAATTCATATCATTAGAATAGCAAATATTTAAGGTTTGTAATTCCGCTCCCGGTAATTCAATATTTGTATAGCGGTAATAATTTCAAAGAAATATATTTATGATGCTTGATGGATGTTATGTACTAATGCATTCATGTAATTAGAATAGCAAGTTTTGAAATCTTGCAATTCCGCTTCCGGTAATTCGATATTCGTGTAGCGGTATTCATTTTTGTAATCACCATGGTGCTAAAGAAAGTCATCTATAATTTAATTAATTACGACAAAAGAGTCAAGGTCATCAAATTACTCCAGATCTACAAAAACCTTGAGAATCAGTCTATGCGAGTCAATCATGAGAGTCAGAGTCACGAGAGTCAAAGTCATGAGAGTCAGAGTCATGGACCTCAAAGAACACTAGCTCAAAGTAAAGCAAAATTCTTTTGTATTTTTCTACTTTATTCATTTCTCGTGAGTGAGGAACCTCCGGGGGTCTAGCCAGGTATCCGTAGCACTTACTAAGTGTGAGTTCACATTTATTTACATTTTGAATTGTGGAGAAGAGTGGAGTAGTGGAGGGGTGGGATTCAACTTTTGTTCGGCATCTTTATAAATAAAGTGCCCATGCCCGAAACAGAAAAAAAGAAAAGTTCGCAAAGAATTACCCTCGTAAATGTTGACTGATTACGGACAAGGAATAGTTTTTTGAAAAAAGCAATCCTTCCAGAGATTTTGAAGGACATGTGGATAAAGAGACATGTGGATAAAGAATGTTAAAATATTTTAAATCGGACGCCTTATTATTTATTACCTAATGCGGCGTAAATTATCTGCGAGTTTATTCTATGATACAAGGAGTGATCCTCAAACTGAAGGCAAAATCAATAAGTATCCAATCTGCTAAATTATTTTAAAATGAATGTTGAGATTAAAAGGTTATCCAGCCTTACTTCTGGGTAATCCCAAAATTTTCTTAAATTTTTTTCGGCCCCTATAGGAACGGGATCACTTGCCGCGTCTCTGCTTGTGAGGAGTCAGCCTTTCCAACTCTGCCCTCAAGTATTCTAGTGACAGGTCATCTTCGACACGATTCACTAGTGGAGGGGAAGGAAGGCGACTCAGTGGGGGCTTTAGTGAATGAATGATTCTAGGAGTAAGTTTAAGTAAGGCGTGATATCTTCTTCTATGGCCACAGACTGTCAGGTCGAGAGAATATCTTACTATTACAATCCGGATGTCTACACACATACATTAGGAAGAACTCACTGTTAAGGGAAAAGAATTGTACCTTAGGGTCAATTTAAGGGTTTAAAAAAACTATTAAACACGCAAATACCACTACTAGAGCAAAATACATGAAAAAGTATCCTTCATACAAGGTGTTCTAACAAAAACACGTCCCTTTCACTGACTTTCAATACAGTTGGCACTTGTCAGCGAAAGAAGGTAAATATAACTCACTCCAAAAAATTTGTAAAAAAATTTACAGCAATTTATCGTCACTTAAAATATTGGTATTGATATTATACTATAATTCACAGAATTAATTAAAAATACAATAATAATAAGAAATGAATTGAATAAAAGATGAGGACGATAAAAGTTTATTAATGAATTAACTCCACACACGTCACTCGAATTTGGTCCAATACCCTCCCAACAGCTGAGATATTTTTCCAACCCTCACTTATTCCCGCCGCCAATCCTACTTCCCGCCGCACTCCCTACATCCCGCTGCCTTCCCTACTTTCCGTCGCTCTCCCTACTGCCCGCCGCCTTCCCTACTTCCCGCCGACCTCTCTACTTCCCGCCGTTCCCTTTACTTCCTGCCGCCCTCCCTACTTCCCGCCACCCTCCCTACATTGAGCCAGCGCTAGTGTTCCGCATGGCTCAGATGTAGGTGTGAGCCAGAGCCAATGGCTCAGTGAACCATGGTTCATAGCTCAGGCTGACTGAGCCATGGCTCTGGCTCCCGACATTTGTTGAGCTGGCTCATGAGCCAGAGCCATGGCTCAACCCAAATTAGAATTTTGAAAAAAAATTTCAACATAAATTTTTTTATTTCATTCGGATTTATATCAAAAATTAATTATTGTAGGAGCACTGTTGCTAGAAGTAGTGTCGCTGCTACATGTAGGAGTCGCGCGCTCCAGAACCGGCGTATTTATACATCAGTCTTGTTATGGGAAATTTAGTTGATAATTTAATTGGAACGGAATCAGGGGATCAATACAGGAAGCAGAGAATTAATATATGAAATCAAATTTGTTTTTAGCCTGGTAGCCTTTGATAGTGAATTAAAAAATGTTTTAGGCATTTTGAAATGTTTTTCGAAAATTTTACTTCACTACCACCATTGGATTTCAGACTCGTATTCTACGTGGGATTTGTTACCGATTGAAATACCGCCGAACCAAATTCCATTGAATTCGGAATTTTTTGCGATAGTGAATAAATTCCAGTGTGATTTGTAGAATTTTCGAAAATTCTGATTTGAGTGTCAACAACAGAAACCATATTCTTAATAATAGAAGCAAGGTTTCGGATCGATTGACGTAATCACCTCCAAGAATACATTTGCTTAATTATACAAAGATTGAATTTGAACAGTAGCGTGGTGCAACTAATTGCGTTTTTACGGTACCAGCAAATAAAACATTCGAGGCAAGGAAGGCGGGAGTAAAAAAAAATTCAAAAAACGGGAACTACTTATGCAGTCATCGGTATTATGAATCATAAATCTCATTAATAATGAGATTTATATCTTGATAATGAGAATACAACAACCCTGAGTTACCAATTACAGTGGCACTTCAAACACTACATTTGTACACGTGACGTGCAATACTGCGGTCATGAGGTTCCACAGGTGAGAGGGATGTTGAATTTTTTTTTGTCGATGCGATTGGAGTTCAGAGAAAAAAGAATGCAACTGAAAGAAGACAAAATGGGATTAGATTTAGAATAAGGATATTTTTAAAATAAATAAAACAATAAAACGTCACTTTTCTGTTACGTTTGAATTACATGACCTAATCACTCTCCTACAGCATATTTACCGTAGATTCCCGAAGATAACCCGCACTCGTGTATAACCCGCACATCTTCTGAGCNTCACTCTCCTACAGCATATTTACCGTAGATTCCCGAAGATAACCCGCACTCGTGTATAACCCGCACATCTTCTGAGCATGTCCTAATCTTTACATAAGCCGCATCTCGTGTATAACCCGCAAAAAAAAGCGCGCAAAACTATTCTCTTCTTTATTCTATTCATTCGTTCTTTGACTTGTGTATGAGAATTTGACTTCACAATAGAGATGGAAGAAGCTAAACTTAAAAAGAAACGAATGTCTTACACTGCAAAGTTCAAAGTTGAAGTAAGTGCTTGAAATAACTAAATTAACTCTAGGCAATATGTCACTTTTATTTTTAAATTATACTAAACTGAATTTTAGGTTTGCAAGAAGGCTATTGAAATCGGGAATAGGAAAGCTGCAAGAGAGTTCAAAGTTGATGAAAGCGTCATTCGGGCTTGGAAAAAGCAACTTCCTACTCTGGAAGCAACAAGAAATACGAAAAGGGCAAACCGTCATGTGAATCCCAAATGGCCAGAGATAGAACGAGCACTAAGACAATGGGTTTTGGATCGAAGAACGGCCAAAGCTCGAGTGACTTTTCCATCTCAACCATAAGCATATTTCAGTTTAGAGTCTCTTCAAATAAACTCTTTGTATAACCCGCAACTCGTGTATAACCCGCAGCGCGTTTTTTCATTTAAAATTATTGAAAAAACCACGTATAACCCGCGAGTTATCTTCGGGAATCTACGGTAGTTAACTCTTCGGCCGATCCTTCGGTCAATGGCCGGAGACCGAAGGAGTTCCTTCGGCCCAATTTTGGCCGAAGTCTTCGGTGCATCCGTAATTACTTACATCCAAATTGATTAAGTTTAGTTTCTGTCCTGGAGAATTTCATAATACCCGGATTCAGGTATTTGCCAAAATAAATAATTTTCCGAAATTCTTGACGTAATTTAATACCCTTGTTAGTAGCTATCTTTACGGTCTTATTTTCTGGTTGGCTAACTTTACAGTCTTACCTGCTGGTTAGCCTACGTTGCATTGTTGTCTGTCTTTTTTGTCGGATATTGCTGATTTGCTAACTTTATGGTGCGGGTCTGCTAACTATAAATTTTTCTTCTACTCGACTAACTTTATGATTTGGCTTAATATTCTGGTAACTTTATGGTGCTGCTGGGGAGCTAACTTTGCGGTCTGATCTACTGTTCTGGTAACTTTATGATGATGATCTGCTAACTTTATGCATCCATATCCCGCTATTCCAGTGTTTGGAATTCAGTTCAGTTCAGTACTTTCCAGTTTTTGGAATGAACTGAACTGGAATTTTGTTGAAGATGCAAAAGTACTGAACTGAACTGAAAAAGAAAAGCTTTAGTTGAAATACTGGACTGAACTGAACTGGAAAAAAAATCCTACACAAAATTACTGAACTGAACTGGATACTTTTTCTCAGGAACTGAACTGGAACTGAACTGGAACTTGCCTTCCCAGTTCGCAACACCCACAATACCCAACAGTGTTGGGAAGGCACTATATTTCAGTGTTTTCCTGTTCAGTTCAGTTTTTTGGACTGAACTAAACTGAACTGGAAAAGGTTTGTTAATTAACAAATACTGAACTGAACTGAACTGGAAACAAAAAGTTTTAGGGGAAATACTGAACTGAACTGAACTGGAAAAAAATCACATAAAATTACTGAACTGAACTGAACTGGAAACCTTTCTTCAGGAACGGAAGAAAAACTGAACTGGAAACTACCCTTACAGTTCCCAACACTAATTATTGCTGACGTTATCCAGAATCCAGATTCTCTGTTTTCTCGAACGAACAACAACAACAGCAGCAGCAGTAAGGATATGCTGGATTCTGGAACTCATCAGTGTTAGTGAAACTTAAACTTAACTTTAGCACTTTAGAAGTTAACAACACTAGTAACTCAATCATTTTATTTCAGTTCTGTTGTCATATGTTAGGGTATGGAGGAAATAGACATAACTGAAGAGGACGATGATGATTTGGAAATAACATTTGTGGTAAGTATGTAAGGAGAAATATACTTCATTTTGGACTGTTCTATTACAAAAATTCCGTTCATCTGCACGAATGGCAGGGTCCTCCGAAGGAAATTGACGACAGAGTTCAAGGACTCATCTCGAAGGACTCTTCATCAAAACCTTCGGTCGGTCTAAGAAAAAATTTATCAATTACGTCGGCTCCTTCCAACCAATCATTCAAGAAGTTGTCACCAGCCAAATTACCAGGATTTCAAAAAACAGAGCAACAAGTGAATAAATGGCTTACGGTGGTGAAGCACTCCAAAGTTACTTCTCCATACGCTTCTCCAATAAACTCGCCCGTGTCAAATCCAGAAGAAAATGTGAAGAAAAAATATCCAAGTAAAGGCAAATGTGAAAATTCAATTCCAGCTACAATCAAACCTCCCATTCAGCCAGAATCACCTACTCCAGTACCTAGTACTAACCAATTAGAAACATTGGAGGGTTCGTTCAACAATTCGAAATCAACCGCCAGTCAAATAGAAAAATCTGACACAACGGTTGATTCTCGTACCAACGAATCCAGACACGACACCTCTTCTACAAAACCATCATCAATGGACAGTTCTGTTAATGAACATACACCAAAAGAATGTGCCAACCAATCAGAATTTACAAAACAGCTGGCTCCTCATACATCTAATTCTGCTTATTTGATTGACACTAAGACAATTCCTACACCTGATGTACTAATTTCACCAATTCTTCAAGCAGCTTTGGGTGCTCAGGTTGAAACGAAAGAAATAAAAAATTTAACCAAAATGACAAGTACAGTTTTGCCAAAATCCTCAAACCCACCACCACTGGTTCCAACAGGGTATCAACTTTTAAATTTTCTACCTGCGCCATCTTCAACTAAAAGAATAGCTATTCCACCGAGAGACACACTGCCAAAAATTAATTGTGTCGTTGTGCCTCGTGTACTAAGTGCATTTGCACCGGTTGTCACACCACCTACTAAAAAGAGTCAAATGAAGCCACAAAAAGGTGCAGCAGCTGTCAAACAGCGACAACCTACAGAAGCTGAGAGTACTTCGGCTCAACTGTCTAACTCTACAAGGCCAATCACAACACCTGTTGAGACAGTACAAAAACATTCAGACTATCGACCAAATGTTCCCACCAGCACTACAAAGGTATTCGCATCAATTATTCCGTCTGGAACTTGCCCCGTACCTGTTAGACAAGCTACTCCAATTGTGATTAGGACGAATACGCCTGCACCGAACCCAAATTTTCAGGCCAATAGAACTACAAATTTGCAGCAAATTCAAGGAATTCGACCACAAATTCAGTCAGGTATGTGAAATTCGAGTTTGTTTTTAGAAAAAAATAAGGAAACAAAATCATACATTCTTAAATGTCTTTCTAATTTAGGTAATTATATCTCTCGTTTCCTTAATTCCGTTCCCATTTTTGTGAAATTTCTTTCCAACTTTTGGAACTTTCTTCTCAAATTTAAAATCTTTTCTCCCAATTTAGGTAATTTTCTCCTTAATTTCTAACTTTTCTCCCCAAATTCCTAAATTTTCCTCACAATATCCATAATTTTCTTTCCAAATTACATAATTTGAATAGTTTCTTTACACATTCTATAATTTGAATATTTTCTTTCCAAATTACATAATTTGAATAGTTTCTTTACAAAGTCTATAATTTGAATATTTTCTTTCCAATTTCTAGTATTTAATTCCAAAATTAAAAATTTGGTGAAAAAATCCCATCTGAAGTGATGAAATAGCAGGGTTCGAAAATTTCCTTATTTTTCTGAAAAATTCATACTATTCGAATTATTCGAATAATTCGAATAGTGCGAATAGTCCAAAAAGAATCAGTTAAAGTGAGAAAAAGTCACAAATTCAAATTTCAACGTCGATTTTGGTTTAATTATTTTAATAAGAATAATAGGGTTCCGTCGTATATGTTAACCACACCATCCTAGTAAAGTTGAAATAATGAAGTGCCATTAAGTTTTTCTGCAAAAAAATCACATGTAAAATAATTGTTAATTTGAACACGACTGAAATTCAGGTGGAGGTTTTGGAAGTGGGTACGCTGCATCTTTGACTAATATCAATCCGACTTGGATGATACCATCTCACCTACAAAATACACCCCTCGGTGCAATCACAACTGCTCCCACCACTGAGAGAATCTTTGATCAAAATACAAAACTTGTTCAAATGGAACAAACCAGAAGTTCTCTCAGTTCACCAAATTCCCTAATGTTGGCCTTGCCGGAAATTGAAATTGAGACAAGACTTACATCTAAATCGTCTCCTCTAATAGAAATCTCTACCACTTCTGGTATGGCCCACCTCATTCCATTAGAAAATGCAGGAAAATCTTCATCTCTGGATATTCGTGACATTCTCCTCTCACCACCATACAAAGAGAGAAAAAATATAGACAGTCAGGTGATGACATTTTATAAATCAAGCTCAAATCCAGATGACATGGATGTTAATTTTAACAATGGGGTTACTAATAGAGGCCAATTATTTTCACAGGTAACAAAATTTTTTTCTCATTGGCTATACCTGAACCTTGTTCTAGAGGCCTTTCCCAAAGTTGAAATACTTGTACATTTTTTGGAGCCCCATTTTTTTTTAGCGGAAACTAGTTATCGTAAATATTATATCCAGGTTGTCACCTAATTTTTAAATTATCACTCAGTTGACATTATTGGCTATTGTCAACTCCGTTTAGTGTCAACCGATTTTTGGGCTCCCTCGGAGGTGACATTAAGCTAAAACCACTGTATACAACAAAATATGCAACGCGTAATTTGTTTGAAAAAAAAAATAAAAAAAATGTCATTTTTCCGTCATGGATAATTATCATTGATAATTATCACCAAGGCCGACCAAAAAATGCAATTTTTTTCTCAGAAAATGCGATTAAAATCGTAAAAAATGCGATTTAGTGTGATTCATTTTCTACAGAAAATAGCATTAAAGTTTAATGGTAATTCATATTTAATGCTGAAACAACTAATTTAGTAGCTATAAAATGATATTATTATTCATATTCCATTGATTATTGGTTAAATGACCAAGTAGTTCTAACTTCAAACTGACGTATTTCGATGAGGAACCAATCTTGCGCCTTGATGCTGATTCCCAGGACCATGTATCCCTATGCCAATTAAACAGTAACTAAAATTAATTCCTGGAATTTCCCAACTTATAATAAAATCGATTATTATATTTTCCCTAACTGCCGATTTTAATTAACCGACCGGGCATTTAAGGATTAACAAGATATTATAATCGAATTGAAATACTAATCCATGTTCAATTTCGGTTTCACTCTTATATGTGGGTGTCTCAACTTTAAATATTATTTAAATGCGATAATTTGAAAATCGTATATTATGATAATTTCAGATCTTGGAATTCGAATTGTTTTATTGCCAGAGTTACAATCATCAAAGTATTAGTCAGTCTTCATCCATGTCAACTAGCTCAATTTCCCCATCTTCGTTATCTTCCCCATCACTGTCACGATCGTCAACTTCTGGTACCTCCATAGTGTCCTCTGTGTTATTTTTTCATACCCATTTAAAAGATGAAAAACTCAAACTCAAAACACTTAAACCCTCGGTGGCCCAAACTGGTGTAGAATCTGAGCACACTCTTTGTATGAATTAAAGTCTGAAGGAAATTTTGGTGCAGGGTTATGTGGCGTCTGCTAGTTGTCCTAAATGAACCCCTCTACCACATAGTTTAGGGAAGGAAACAAACAGCCTCGAATTATGGGCGCAAAGTAAGAATTGTACGAAAAATACGAAAAATACGAAAAATACCCATGTATTTTTTCCTCATGTATTATTCAACGTNAGAATTCCTAATTGTAATTAGGAATTTATAAAATTTCTCCAATTTACTTTAATTACAGAATTACATTTGAGCTCAGAATTTTAGANTATTATTCAACGTGTAATACGAATTAAACCAAACGTTTTATACGTATGAACCAACCCTGGTAAAGTCTAACGTGTAATAATTACAATAATTATTATTGTAATTAGGAATTTATAAAATTTCTCCAATTTACTTTAATTACAGAATTACATTTGAGCTCAGAATTTTAGAATTACATTTACTTTAGTTCGGAAGTAATGGCTATTACAACTCCAATTAGTAATTGTAATTGAGTAATTGTTAATAACTCAATTACAATTACAATTACTAATCGTCATCGTCCACAAGATGGAACTCCTACCAAAAATTAAAGTTTCAATTTGGAAGCATTTTCTTCCAACTCAAAGATGGTATTCGGATTCGGATATTTGAATCGAAATAATTTATTCTATCGCCTATCTGTTTTTC
The DNA here is from genome assembly GCA_002738285.1 of Holacanthella duospinosa. Lineage (NCBI taxonomy): Eukaryota > Metazoa > Arthropoda > Collembola > Poduromorpha > Neanuridae > Holacanthella > Holacanthella duospinosa. The sequence goes on along the minus strand of NIPM01000190.1, from coordinate 278,767 downwards.
TATAGGGCACAGTAAGTTCTAAAAGTAGTAGTGCTACATCCAACTTCGATGTTTACCGGTCACAGCAAGAATCTCGGGTACAGTCTTTTGATGGAACAGAGCATGGATATAACAACCAATCTTACAGTAATGCGACTTCAGTATCAGAGTTTCCACAAACTGCTGAGGCGTCTGCGTCAGTAGATATGCAATTACAATTTGCATTGAGCAATACACACATTGACGACTCCATAGATGAAGTTTTGAAAAATATTGCCGCTGGTAGCGGAGATGCAGTACCTCCTGAGTGTATTTTGAAAATTCCCACTCTTGCATCGGCTCCAAAGAGCAAAAGTCGGTCTTCTTCATCACGACGAAAATCTTCAGCCTCTTCTACTTCATCGGTAACCAAGAGCCCTTCTTCAGAAGTGAAGAGAACAATACGTTCATCATCTGGACAGTCGTCATCATCATCATCCGATATTCAAAATAACACAACTTCTGTACCTCTTCCAAGTTTTTCGTCTAGTTTTCACCACGGTGCAGCACCTAACTTTGACATGTCTGGTTATGGAGTTTTCTCCTCAAATCCTTCTTTTTCTATACAAAGTGTACCCCAGTATGTCACAGGTAGTAGTCATGGAATGACCCCAGGTACATCTCCATTGGAAAAAGAACAAAGTGCCGATTTGATGAGTCCTCCTATGATTTCACAATCAGTTGACAGCGCTCTGCGCAGGCTTCTCAGACCGGGGAACGAGTCGGAAGAAATTCTTAGTGGTAAGGATCTGTATTTGATTTTTTTTTAAAGTATATTTACCGAGTGTAGTTTCGCAAAAAATTATTTTTTTTTGATTGTTGAAAATTTATTATAAAACATGGTCGTATTTTGGTTGAGAAAGTGCTTTAGTTGCTGAATATTTTCAAAAGTTGATGAGGACTATCCCTGGCTTGCAAACTTCATCACCGCCAATCTCACCAAATTGGAATAACGTAACGGATTTTAACCTTTTATTAAAGTAGGTTTTGTGTAAGTTTAAAAAAATGTTATTGTTTGAATTTTTTCCTAATTTTGCTACTGAAAACCCTTCGCACTATTGTAATTTGGAGGAATCGGCGATGATGAAGTTTAATGATCAGTAACAGTATCACAAGTTAATTTTTTAGCTTAGGAAATATTATTGTTGAAAAATTTTCTTAATATATAGTATTCCTTTATATTTCTTAATTTTTTAATCTTTAAACACACAGGCGGGGCGACACTCTCATTGGAGAGACAGGATCCACAAAGCCAAATTTTACTTGGTGAGCAACAGAGACGTCCTGATTTGGAGAAATGGCTCTATGGCAGTAACAACATGACACTGTCCTATCAACCACTACTCCATCCCTCAGGCCTACCTATCGACAACACAATCCCAAAGCCAATGCCAGGACTAGATGCCAAGCCTCGTAAACGGTCAACCGTTAAGAAGAAGGAGAGCATCCCAGGAACAGACCTGACAGCAGTGAAAAGCGGCGAAATACCAAAGCCAGTTCCACGCAAGCGAAATTCAACTAAGAAAATTGGATCTCAGCAACTTACAAGTCTGGAAATTTTGCCAGATGGAAATGATATGCAAACTCTGTCGTCAGAACGAGTGGTACAACACTCTACGTCAACCACAGCTCCTGCAGGAGTAAAACAACGGAAGAATTATAACCGGAAGAAGAAATCAGAACAGGGACAAGGAGAAGGAGAAGGAGGCGGAACAGTAGCGACAGCAAAAGGTGGAATCGAAATCGTGGCGGTGAAAACAATACGAAAACGTTCACCTCCAAAGAAAAAGGTACTAGCAGTGAACCTAGCGGTTGCTCCAAGAAATCCACTGGATTCACATGAAGTCAAGACGATTGATCATGATCTTACACAGACTCAACCACATAAGAAGTATCCAGGTACTGTTTTTATTTTTGAGTTTTTTACGATTGAAAAAAAAAAGTGAAGATATATATATTTGCTTGTTTTTTAGGCCAAATAAATTTTTTTTTTTTTGAGTTTTCACACTTTTTTTTATTGATGCAGGAAAGAAAAGGGTCTCAGGTCTAGGTGGTGGTGATTCTGTGTCATCCGCCACAACGAATGTGAATACTCCTGTCTCGCGGAGACACTCATTGTTGAAAAAAAAAGAGCTTCATTCACCTCTACTACCTACTCCAACAAATACTGAAATCGATTTTGATAACTTAGCTAAAGTTTTCCATCAAGTGTTGACCAGCCCAATGAAAGACACTTCAGAAAGTAATGCCACAGGGTTATTTAACTCAGAATCAGGCGCTCCAATAGTAGGGGTTCATGACCCTGGACAGATAGTCCCTACAGAGAGGGTTACTATTCAATCAAAACCCAGCGCAAGCGCAAATATGGCAGGGATGATGGGTCAACAACTCCTCCATTTGATACCGTCACCATCTCTATCAGGAGATAAACCAAAAGGAAAACAAAGACAAAAAAAATCTACACCAGCCGCAAGAGGCATAAGGCCAAGAAAATTTCTAGAGCCTCGAAAACCACCAGATTATTGGCCAATGCTTCCAACTTCTACACGTAAGTAATATTTGACAGTTTACGTTTTAGCGGAAAAGAGTAATGGTCGTTTTATAATAGGCGTCTCCAAGAGCAAATGCAGAGTTAGTTCAACACTAGTGTTGCCGCGATGCGACAAAAACTCGCATCGACCGATGCGACGATTCGGGGCTTTGTTGCATCGGTGTNGAAAAAAAAAAAAAAAAAAAAAAAAAAAAACCGAAGATCGAAGGTTCGAAGGATTTGCATGTGGGGTGTCTATCGAATAGTAATAACAAGCTGAAGCCATTTTAACGTTCCATTACATTGTAAATTGAGAAATTAGAATTTTATTTCTACATAACAAATAAAATTAAACTCAAAGAAGTTTTTAGTATTTGTAATTGTAACCAGTTCGTTTTAAAACTTAATTCTGAGGCATAAAATGGAACTGATAATAAGAGTTTTCGGTAGACACTTCACTTATTGATGGTGAAGCTTCGATCGAAGTATTGTAAAGTTTTTGCATAGTCGAAGCTTTTTTATTTGATATTATTCGAAATATCGCTATTTAAAAACACACATAATTTTTAGTACTTTCTATACTCTATAAATACCGAAATGACTAAAAGCGAACGAGCTAACCCAAATGCAAAGAAGTACTAACCACAACTGTTTTTTGTACTTCGGTATTTATAATTCCTTTTCTTGTTTGTGAAACGCCCTCAAAATATAATATCTGAATAGTGTATCTCAAGTTGGAGCTTTGCTTACGTAACTCTGAAGGCAAGTACTTTTGAACTAAATCGATTTTTCTCGTTTATATTTGCAGAATTAATGACGCAATCCGAAAGTGGGCAAGGGGAAGAGGATTACGCTGGTTACAACATCTTTTCTCAANAAGAGGATTACGCTGGTTACAACATCTTTTCTCAATTTCTGGGTTTTGGTGGAATTAAAAAACAGCGGAAAAAAGTCTTTACTCCAAGAAAAATTGGAGCAAATGGAGAGGATGGTAGTGGGCCAGGTGTTAGTACAACTTCTGTTGTACCACTTTTCAATATACCATCAAAATTAGAAACTAAAAAGGAGAAAAAACCAAGAAGAACAAAAAGCGGAGAACCGATTGTGAGGAAGTGTAACATTTCAAAACAATTTCGACCAATTGCACAGAAANATTTCTGGGTTTTGGTGGAATTAAAAAACAGCGGAAAAAAGTCTTTACTCCAAGAAAAATTGGAGCAAATGGAGTGGATGGTAGTGGGCCAGGTGTTAGTACAACTTCTGTTGTACCACTTTTCAATATACCATCAAAATTAGAAACTAAAAAGGAGAAAAAACCAAGAACAAAAAGCGGAGAACCGATTGTGAGGAAGTGTAACATTTCAAAACAATTTCGACCAATTGCACAGAAACCTGTTCTTCCTAATACAATACCAACTGCCATTATCACAACTTTTCCACTCTCACCCGATATAAACAGTTGTAGTAGTGGTAAAAATCATACAACTGTCGAAGGTCTATCGCCACCAATGACTACAGCTGCGCAATTCGGATTCGGTCCTGATGTAGCTAAAATGTTGATGGAGAGTGGTGGGAATACATCGGATCAAATGCAATTTCAGCCTTTTCCTATGGTAGTGTCTAAGACTGAACCACAGGCTGAAATGCATAAGCCACGAGAATCCAAGCAAGTTGTAAGGAAGGAACGACCCAGTTCATTGTCATCAAAAAAGGACAAGGGAAAGTCTACACCAATCCCAATCAACTCACCAAAACAGACGGTACTTTTTAAGACGGATGATTCAACTAAGAGTACTTCTCCAATATCTTTGCCGTTGTCCACAATGGCACCTACTTCACTCCCTCTAGAAGATTCAAACCTTGCACTACTTATGTCACCAAGTGTCACCATCCAGAAACTCCCAACTCCAGAAGCGGTTGCACTGAAATTGAATTTGGATGAATGGAAAACAGAAGAACAGACTCCGCGTGCCAACAGAATTCTGTCTATGGAACCACCGCAGGATGGTCATACTGTGCCGGTGTTAGTGCCTGAAAATAGAAGTAGAAGCAATTCCAATTGTGGTGAGGATTTCCCTTTGAGTGTCAAAATCATCATGCGAGGAAAATCTCCTGCGAGATACGAATCTCCCATTTCTGGTAAGCATGAACTCCTAGTCCAGCCCATTTTATCTCTAACCGACTNATTTCTGGTAAGCATGAACTCCTAGTCCAGCCCATTTTATCTCTAACCGACTGTAGAATAACAAATACATCAGAAAATATGTCAGAAATGTCAAAAATTGAGAAAAGTTTGGAGAAGACTTCTTTGCAGTCGTCCAACTCTCCTACTAAACACTCTAAACATGGAGACCGGAGAGTGAGTCGACGACCAATCAAGTATCAAGATCCCGGTGCCGGACGACGGACATCGCTACTACTAGGGAGGGGATCGAAAGCTAGACGGTCAAGTACGAAAATATCTGCCACTTCCAAGATTACTCGGACTCAGTTTAGAGTAGTTGATAATCCAGGATTTCGTTGGACTTACACCGAAAATGAACTCCGTTATCTTTTACAGGTGAGCTTTTTCATTAGAAGTTAGATCAGGTCAGAAATTTACTCAAATTTGATTATCCGGTAGAGGGAATTTGTTCACATAATTGAAAATTTATTAAAATTTTATTTTGCTTTGATGATATATTTTCTAGCAAAATGCCTTCCTGGTGAATCGTAGGGATATGAATTTAGAAACAGAAAAAGTGACATTGTGGAGAGTTCTTCATTCTGGAGAAGATGTTGTCATTTTGAAAGCCTATGAGCCATATTCTCGTAAAGACTCGAATCGATGGTTTCATATTTCCAATTGGATAGAAAAATCAGGTGATGAAGTGCGTATGTTAGGCGAGGAGGTAATAAAATATAATTATTCTAAAATAATAATTAGGGATGCCGCGTATATTCGAGTATTCGAATACTTCGAGCGAAATTGGCTTCGATATTCGAGGTTTGACGCGAAGGCTTCGTTTAATAGTAAAATGATGCTTTTTTGTTAACTGATGAATCGAGAATGTGAAATACTAAAGAGTCAACGAACGAACGTACACATCACAAACTTTAACTGACTAAAAAACTTCTGGAGTACAGTACCAGACAGAATATGTAAGAATTTTTAATTATTTTACTATTCAACTGCATGTAAAAGAAATTAATACAAATCCTGATATTTTGCATGTAGTGTAAAAAAATCACAAATTCAAGAATCATTGTTGATTTTGGTTTAATTATTTAAAAATGTAACTTGATTTAAGTTTAGGTCTGTACCAGACCTAATTATGAGATTCGCGCCACAAATATGTGACGTAGAAGGACTTTCTCCTTCCTCAAGACTTAGTCCGTCTTTCAAAAACTTAATTCCAGACCTAATTCCCTCTCACTTTAGGTCTGAGATTAAGTCCAAACCAAGAGTTTTGTTTTTTTGTTTTTCTTCAGTTTATAAGCAATATTTAAGTTTTAGTTTCATTTGTTTTAGTTTTAATTGTAAATTACGTAATGTTTTTAATAATTAATTAAGTATTGGGTCTAAAAAAAGGTTGAATTTTGAAAAAAAAATCGAAAGTACGATCTGGCTGTTTAGGTAGGAACAGTCAGTTAATCCATTTTCTGTGGATGCTAATTTACATTTAAACATTCTCATAATTTTAGCATATCATTTTTATGAAACCGGAAGTTTAGGAAACAGTGGTCATCTAAAGTATTAAAATCGTAACTAGTTTTCTTAAATTTTACTGGTGGTTAATCTAAGCATCCAACCAATCAAGCCAAATGTTGGTCTGGACTTAATATTTTAGCCTCTTAAGTTACAACAAACTCAGACTCAAACCAAGAGTGTGAAAGTCGAGAAAAATTAGGTCGGTCCAGACCTAAACCTAATATTTAAATTCCTCTAATTAAAATGTCATAAAACGAAAGTGACGAGGTTGTAGTAATAGACGCAGGAAAATCTGTCAGTAAAGGGTTGGGGAAACTTCATAAAATTTAAACCACAAATTAAATTTATAGCGTAATTTAGACGAAAATTATACTTCAGATAAAACGTGGAATCCATATGCATGAAATTCGGAATTATTTGTCGAAGTATTCGCTATTCGAAGGCAGTGCGAAGTTGAAGCTTCGATATGCGCGTTTACTCGAGTATTGATTATTCGCGGCATCACTAAAAATAATCATAACGAATGTTCCTATTCCTATCTGAAAATACTGAAACGTAATAAAGTTTTTCATTTCGGAGGGAGTTCTAGAAGGATGTGGGATGTCATTCTGGACCCTCCTGATTGGCTCCCCATTTCTCAGATGTTGGGGAATTGCCACCCTCGATCAAATTTTGCTTTTTCAGAACCACCAAAGACATAAAGTTAATAATCGCTGTATCTTTGCAAGGAACCTGCTCTCCTGACTCTACATCCATCCAAATCCATAGTACAACCTGAACAATTGGAAACTCGCATAATTTTTACTTAGCAACTACTAAAAACTTGTATTTCCTTGTCCATTGAGCGAGTTTCTCTTTTAGTTAGCTATATCGACTGGCAGAATTTGTAAGGTATTTTTTATGCATTGCTGCCACTTCTGCTAAGAGTTTACTGTCCCCTCCACTAATTCGTCAAGCTGAATTCAGTCGATAACTGTACAAACTGTTTACACGTTTTTAATCAATATTCCCTTGGAAATAATGTTTTAACCATAAAACCGAGAAAATACCGCGCACTGAACACGATTAACCATAAATACTATGTATTTTTCTAGGCAACCTTCATCTTTACTGTTTCTAAAAAATTCGTAAAGTGATTTTAATTTATTTGTTATGAATACTTACTGCTTGCAAATAATAAATGTTTTAATTCTCTATAACACGGCGATAGAATAGTGGAATCCATTCACCGCCTTCCCTGACCCCTTGTCTACTTCTGCGCTTTTTCCAGCGCCAAATTTTGAGAAGAGCGATGGCAGTAAGTACTAATAGGAGGAAACATGGTTCGGACTTTATTTTGTCGCATAGAAGTACTACTTCGTCATTGTCTAACGCCCATTGTATTACTTTGTTCACTGTTTCTTTGTTTGGAGAAAGTGCATTTACTAACCATTTCAATATTGTTGCTAATAGGAGAAATTAGATTTGTTGACATGAAATTCACTAATAATATTGCACTTTTCCCAGACTACGGACGGAGAAAGCAAAGTATACAACGGGTGTAATGGGAGTTGAACATGTAAGAGAATGGGTTTTAATTCTCCATTTCGTCACAACTTGCCGGATATAGTTTAAATTATGCTTGCAAATGCCCTAACGCATTATCAAAAAGAAACCTCATGGATACCTCATAATTACTATATTAGTATTAGTATCGACATTATAACCAGTGTATCGTCAGATCTGATTCTCAGGTTTGATTATTCGGTCGAATTAGAGTAATAAAGTATTTCAATCAGGCAGGTATGAAATTTTGTACTTAACCACTATTTGAGAAAAAGTCGAATCACCGTAACTATAGAAATATTGATTAAAAACGTAAGATTTAAGAGATCTCCACCGCATTGTAAGTGCGGTGGAGAACTCAATAACTACAAAATAATTTACTACCACGCTTGCGCTTGAGAGTATTTTAGGGTATTTTGGAGAGATCTGGGCCGAAGGCTCAGACAGGGAGGCTTTGGGTGGATGGCTCAGACTATTTTAAGAAAAGTCAGACTGTTTTAAAAATAATGTTTTGCCAGAAGGGCCAGACATGGATGTGTCAAGGTCGATGGCTTAGACTATTTAATACTCTTGGCAAGCCAAAATATGATTATCATTATTTGGCTCATTTTGAATCTAAGAAAGCCTAACCTCTTGATGTAGAAATGAGACAGGGAGCATTGACATCGGTTACCTTACTTCTAACATTGAATTCTAAAATTCTTTCTATTCAGATGGGAAGGGGAAACCCTTATAATTTAAATTTGTTATGTTAAACTTCAATGTGTGAACTTTTCTAGACAATTACTCTGAAGAAAGACCTGAGGCATATTTTCACAGAATTTCTACCCGTATATGTGACACGAATTTGCGACTCTCCAGAGGTTTCTGTAGTCAAATATCATAGGGATCCTCGATTACTTCCGTAAGTAGTTACTTTTGTCAGCGTTGTAGTTGTAGTGTTATTTGTCTTGAAATGTTATAAAATCCATCTGGTTTAAATACAATTGTACGAAAAATTATTTAAATTTTCTTCTAATACAGACATATTGCTGATATATACAACACTCAGGACAAATTACAGCAACCACTATATAATTGTATTCGTACTCTCGTTTACCATGCCATGGACTCAACATTTTTGGATAAAGTAATTTACACAGATGAGCTTGAGAATGTGTCTACAGGTAGAAATTATTAATTTATGTGTGAATTATTCAGAGATCAGAATGTATAGAATAATTTCCTAATGGTAATCAGATAATTTTTTAAATGTTGTTTTGTTTTGGGTGATATTCAACATGAGTAAAAATACTGATTGAATATCATCAATAGGTTACTATTTTGGTGTGCACTTTCCGATCTTTGAAATTTTTCACAATTGGAATATTTTTTCAATTCAGTTGAGAATTGATAAACATACTTGCTCACAAATTTTAGAGGTTCAAAATCTTCGGAAAGGTTGGAATGAGGTTACAGACTTGATCAAGAAAACGTGTCTGCAAATCCTCTCCTCACCACGTTGGTCACCGGCAGTAATTGTAGGGGAGAATTTTTTTATTAGATTGTTATTCTCAATTGAAATAATTTGCAGAATTTAAAAAAAAATGTTTTTTTTTCTGTAGTTGCCGATTTTGAAATTTCCGAAAATGAATTACTCGGTTAAGCGCGTCGTGAAAGATCGTTATTGTGATGCTTGCCAACATTCACTCCGACCTCTCAGAAGTCCAACAAAACTAGTTACTTTTGAAGGTTTACCCTACAATATGACTAACCTCCAACCTTCCCATGACAAAGAAGAGGAGAGCAAACCGGATCCGGTGAGTAAATTATCGGAAGAAATAAACCTCATCAAATTAACTTTTCAACAGGATAACATTAGTTTATTTACAGGATCTCAATTTCTGTCATACGTGTAACATGATACTGAAAACCTTTCACACGCTCTATCACACTAGGTACAATATTTTGTTAACAATTCACTTTCGCCTCGAACTCATACTCAAGGAATTTGAGAAGGATGCAAAAATTGACTCCATTAGCTTGAAACGAGCTCTAGATGCGGATATCGACTGGTACAAAGCGGTGAGCCTAACATCAGTACTTGTAAATTATCAGTTTGAAGTATTTTGTGTAAAATGTTTCTTTCGTGATTTGATCCCACACAATTTGGCGGGGAGTTTTTTGCCGCGGTTCTTCGGTTACAATTACCAAACTTCCCAAAACTTCTGAAAAAATTAGAATAAATGTAACCAAGCCGTTTGGAAATTAAATCAACGATTAATTTACGTCATGCTTTAGTTGCACTTATCGCATAATGAAAATTGTGTTAAATTTTTTGAATCAATACATACCCTTACTTCTGAAGTATTTGCGTTGCCTGATAATTTCCTTTTTGCTAAATAGATGCTTCTGGATTTTCTAATCACCTTGTCACAAGCTCGGAAGGATATTGATGTATTGGGCAAGCAAACCTACATCACCGATTCTAAAGAATGAACGTTGATAATTCCGAAAAAATAGGTTAAGGCAGGCTCTATTTCAATTCCATTGAATGATTTTAAATTTCGTGGTCCAGTATAATTGTGTAAATGGATTCATCTTCTAGATAGCATATCTGCAAACAATTTTTTATACACATACAGATGAAGACTAATTCCTATTATATATTATGTCAAACTTTTAGTACCATAAAGGACACAATTGTCAGTGAATGATAGTATTCATAGAATATTAACTTAATGTATATGAGTCAAGTTTTTGAATTTTTATCTTTAGCCAACAATTCTTTTACAAACAAAAATTTTTTTATCCAATCTTAAGGTTTGTTTCAGTCGACGGGACGGTTTTTTTTTTGTAACAAAGAAGAGACGGGGACGGGAGGGATATGAAGGTATTTTCTGGTCAAATTTGAGATGGGGAAAAGTCGTGCCCAACAATGTTTCTATTCAGTAGTGTGCCGCATGGCTAAGCTTTTTGAGTGAGCCAGAGCCACTGCCTCACCCGAGCGGTGAGCCAGCTCATGAGCCATGGCTCTGGCTCCGTACTTTTGTTGAGCTGGCTCATGAGCCAGATCCATGGCTCAACATAAAAAAAATTTCCCCTTAATATGCACATTTTGCTAAAAGTGAGAATGACCTAGTGAGAATATGCCAACACAAATCATAATTATGAACTGGCTAAAGGCAAATTGACTTTCAGTGACCAAAAATTCCAAAAATTAAAAAGAAAGTGATGATTTGGAAGAAAAAAAATATAAAATTAGGGGANAGAAAGTGATGATTTGGAAGAAAAAAAATATAAAATTAGGGGAAAAGTGGAAGAATTTAGGGGAAAAGTTGAGCCATTGAGCCTTGGCTCACAAGTTTCGTTCAGCTGGCTCAGAAATTTTTGTGAGCCAGCTCGAGCCAGAGCCAGCTCATGAGCCAGAGCCATGCGGAACACTACTCCTCAGTACCATTGAACGAGTTTTCGTTTTGAGACAATCGATTATAATGAGAGCTAGTATGACGAAACTATTTTCAGCAACCGATAAAATTTTTTTCGTAGATACCAATGCTCGGCGGTTTGAGCTCACGGTTTGGGTTCTTGCTCACTCCGCCTCGTTTTTCAATCACCATCTCAAAGGGATGGTGAGAAAGCGGACATGGGAGCAATCTTTTAGTCAGACAGAAAGGATAATTTTGAAAAAGAGTCTGAGCAAAGCCGAACAAACATTTTGGAAAGAACCCAAGCAGATACCAACGGAATATTTTGAAAAGAACCCGAACTGATTCCAATGTAGCGTTTTGATAAAGAGCCCAAGCTGGATTTTCAAAAGAGCCTGAGCAGAGCGATAGGAAATATTTTGAAAAGAGCTCTAGAACGAGCAGAGCTCAAGGGAGCATTTTCTCACATACATGCATTTATGCATGCATAAATGCTTTTTCAAATGGTCATATTTTTTTTTAAAGTTACAAACTACTCTAATTTGGATGATCAATACATACTGGGATTAATCCGAGAGTACTTTTTTCTAAAATTGTAGAAACGGTTCAACTTCACGACGATCGGAGTTCGTAATTAAAAGTATGGAATTATTAGGAAAAAACATTTTCCAATGGGTGAAAAACGTAATCACAAGTAAAATTTATAGTGAAAAAGTAGGGTCAGGTAGGGCTATTGTGCTATTGACTTTTTCATTGTAAATATGTTCAACCGCTGTTTAGTAGTAGTTATGTTTCACATTTATAGGTTTTTTATTTAACCAATGATTAGTTTGGGTCATCCTGCATTGAATAAGTTCATGACACAAATTTCAAAATCACGGGAACGCCCCTAATTAATTATTCAAAGATTACATAAACTTGTTTTCACAATAACCTAACACTGTGGGGTTATTTCAGTTTGCTTTTTATGTTTGGCTTGGAGCTTGCTTGCTCCCTCCGAACAGCTTGGTCGGAGGAAGCTGGAAACAGAGTGATGCGCATCAGGTTGTTTTACTGCCGAAAGAGAAGCAGTCCCCTAGTGTGAAAGCAGTTTTCTGCTGCTGCCTCAAAACAGTTGTAGCAACNTTACTGCCGAAAGAGAAGCAGTCCCCTAGTGTGAAAGCAGTTTTCTGCTGCTGCCTCAAAACAGTTGTAGCAACATTTGGAGAGTTGTAGCAGGGAGTTGTCTCTATGTGTGAATGCGCAACACGCAGTTTTTTGGCTGCTGCGTCACAAAAGTTGTAGCAAATCGTCTGGTGTGGCTTCACCTTTAGGATATTCATTCTCNTTACTGCCGAAAGAGAAGCAGCCCCCTAGTGTGAAAGCAGTTTTCTGCTGCTGCCTCAAAACAGTTGTAGCAACTTTTGGAGAGTTGTAGCAGGGAGTTGTCTCTATGTGTGAATGCGCAACTTTTTTGGCTGCTGCGTCACAAAAGTTGTAGCAAATCGTCTGGTGTGGCTTCACCTTTAGGATATTCATTCTCCACAAAAATGCTGTCCCACAATTTCTTGCCCTTATGGACAACTAGCGGTAGTAGCTAATCACCACTAGAGTTCACATATACTAGAATTGTCGTTGAATTTCTTCCATTCCCACCAGTGACACGTTTTGAATTTTCTCCAACTCTTGTTATAATTTTATTGTTATTGTCCATATATTGTCCTGGCAAAGGCAAACCCGGACTCGTCACAATTGTAGACGCATTTTGGTTTCCCTTGTACAGATTAGTCCATGACGATTTGATCAAATTTGTCGAGAAAGTGAAAGGATCGTTTGACTGACGAGATCCTTCTAGCAATTCCGGTTTTTTCAGGCTGAGCTTGTTCTTTTTACAAAATCTCCGGAACCAATCGATGCCTAGCCTTCCTGATTTAAAACGATTGGGTATCATATTTGTCTTCACAAACTCTTGCACGATATCAAGCACTAAAATCCCATGATACATGGTATTTAGATTATTCTATTTAACTAAATAGTTAGAATACAACATACCATAGTTTTTGGGTAGACCAAATCCCCATTTATTCATGATCTTCAGTAGAGTTCTTGCTCCTCTAGTGTTGTGAGTGTCGTCTTATGGCCCACTTTCGCACTCACTACAGTTTTTGACCTTCCTTTCCAACTCCTAATACTTAATGTCAATGTGGAAATCTTGATAGCTTGATAGCAATATAATCAATTGGGATCTGATAGCATGTTGACGCTTGACTTATTGTCAACCCATTTGTAACTGCTTTTATTGCGTGCATTAAATCATCATAGATGTGTTGTTTACTACAATCGCTTGTTCTTTTCTTATATTTCATGACCATCTAAAAAGTTCAAACTGTCAGAACATGTGAGCTTTCTGAAACATCAAAATAGCCCCACTTTTAAATTCACAATAGCCGCCTGCATGCAAAAATGGTGGGGCTATTGTGATTAATTAATATCTTAATTGAAGACTTCAGTCAAAGAAATACCACTTTCAGATTTGTTGATTTTTAAATAAATAAATTCTCAAAACATCTGTTTGCAAAGACACACAGTGAACCCCGATTATAAAACTGTTATAAGTAGTCAAATGCAAATTTTCAAAACATTTAATTATTACAAAGAACATTAACGTTAGCTATGCAAGAAGTACCACTTTCAAATATATTTTTAAACTTTCTTTAATACTATTTTATGTTTGAAATATTATTTATTTCACTTTATTCAAACTTTCATCAAAAGGTTTTAATTTTTTTAGTTTCTTTTTTTCTTTCTAAGCTTCTCTTGCATCTCTTCCTGCTGCCTTTTCAAACTTTGCTTGTTTTCTAAATTGTTACTTGATTTCATTTTTCACAGTGCTAACATCCTCTGCTGGTAATTCTACCTTGAACAATATTGGTAAGAGTAAAGCACCGCTCGCTGGTGGTATCAACACTCAGCAATTTGGTTTGGTTTTCAAATTAGGTTTATAGGCTAGGTTGTTATCTTAAGATGAATAGGGCTATTATCATTTGCGTATGGTGCCTTACTTCAACCGAAAAGAGTATATTGAGTGTAGTAACAAGGGTTAAACAAGATGGCTGCTCCATCCTGTGGTTGCAGGTAGTACAGGGCGTAGCCCACCGTTTTCTTTAAGCTTTCCGGTAAGCTCATGGTGTTCACGCAAGTATTTTGAAACCTTTTGAAAACAAATAATAATTTTTTTAATTTTAATCAATTCTAATTCATACTTACCTGGTTAACTTTTTCAATTAAGATTTTAGGAGTAATATCCTCACACAGAAGGTTTAACATGAAAAGAACATCCATAGCAAAGAGTAGGGTGCTTGGATAAGAGAATTCGACGCATTTATCATTATTGCACAGTTGTCAGACGTGGCGGAGGTGACCGTAAAATTCATGAGTTTCAAATGTTCCAAGGTGTCGTATAGATAGGCTTGACCTTCACATTCGGGATCTCCCGGATGTGCTGTCCTGCATGCTCCACCGGAACCGGATTATTCGGTCCGGCGAAAGCGCCGAAACCGGAAATTCCGTCAGTACTTACTGCCGGAATTTTGTTGTTGGGTGTCCCTCATAATGATTTAACGTGAAAAATTTATTTCTGCTTTAAAACAAAAAACCTTTTTTTTTTATTAAAAACAAAAAAAAAACTCACTGCCTGAAGTATAAACCACATAAAATTTAACGTGTAGGGGCCCCTCCGACAGCATTAACCCTATTTTTAATGCTATATTAATGGGAATTGAAAATTTATCCTCTAGCAAGGGCCTCCTGTGACTTATAATATTTTGGCTTGGTTTGGCTCGATAGGAAGCAGTGGAAGGGGTTAGCTTTGTGATTATCTAACCCCTTACACAAATGTCATCAATTTATAAGAAACTTAACAACGATGCCATATACTCATACAAGGTCCTATCTACCGTCCACATCGCGACCATCAACGCTTCAGCCGGTCATATAGTAACCTTATCCGTATGCTTGTAATACTTCGATATATATTATACTATTCAGCATAAAATTTTTTGAAACAAGATATTTAATTTTTTAGATTTCTACTTACTAATAAAAAAATGTTCTAGAAAACTAAACTAATTTCTTTAAATTATTAAATTCATTCACCAAATTAACTAAATTAATTCATTTACGGAAAGGAGAAAGGTTTGCAAACTATGAGTGTAATAATAGTAGTAGTAAATAATAATAAAGAATAAGTGAAATAAATTCACAAAACACTTCTGGATTTTCGCAGACATGACACCTTTGTCTGACAAATGTTGGATTTTCAGTAGTAGCTTCAACTTGGACATCAGTTCTCATGGCTATCAAAGATTCTCTTGCGTATGATTTCAGCTGACTACTATTTGCTCTTCTTTCCATTTGTGGTCGGATTAGTCGGTAAGAGCGTACTTTCAAGAATTCCCTTCGTTTGTTCTTCATCTTGGGCCCTGCAGAAGAGTTGTTTTTTCCAGATGACAAAACTGTTCAAGGCGATGATATCCAAGCTATGATGGAAAAGCTTCGTTGGCCAGCGCCTTGTCGCCCTTTGACAAGAATATATTTCCGTCATCTGGTCTACTGTCCACGCCTCCTTTCGTACTATTGAAGTCTAGGATGATCTCTGGTTTTTTCTCCTCTCCCGTTGAAACTTTACTGTCATGGTGCATAGAGCTCATCAACAGTATTGGTTTTCTATGTTTCTTGATGTATGAGACGATGGTGAAATAGGACAATAATGATGAAAATTTTTCACGACCTACGGTTTTTAGAAGTGACTCTGGTACTTCTACCTGTTACTACCTATTGTTTGGTTTTAGGGTGACTTATTGTTTTTAACTTGTGTTTGAGTATTACTATTATTTTGTTATTAGTCTTGTTGTTACCTTTGTTAGACTTCCTGTTTTTAGCAGAGGTGTAGAAGTGTGCTAAACACCACCCCAGAGGTCACTAGGGTTAAATAAAGTAGTAGTGTTTTTTTGAGTTTCCAAGTAGAGTCAACAATTGAATATTTATTTTCTTTTGATGTTTAAGAGGTGCTTAAGAAAATGAGGGAGTAATAAGAGCCGGACTCGTAGAAAGAGAATGGCCCCGATTTTCTGGCCTTCTCCTTCTCTTATAGCTTGGCTACAAGGTTTTCTGGGCCAGAAGGACATCGTTCTCATAGCGGATTGGTTGAGACCAATCCGTAATGCGAAACCCGCGTCCTCCTGACCCAGTTACTCACATGGAGACGGTATCGATCTCCATGTGTGTATTTTTACTTTAAACTTCCTTTCCGAGTCTGGGAACTCGGAAAGGAATATGTATAACACTGCCTTTGATTTTCTAAGAGTACCAATGTATGTTAAGTTATGGTTTAGAAGTTCTAAGATCAATGGATACGAACTGAAGAAATTGTCCGCAGTTACGTTGCGTCCGCTACCAAAATATTTATCACTAGTTTAAGGACAACTCGCATGCCATGACCCACTTTAGGTTGATTACCAATTTTCCCTTCGTAAATCTGCATCTGCAAGACAGCATGAATCCTGGTCCACGATTGACCATAATTTCAAGCCGTATTTGTTGGGCTTATTCTTCATATAACGACGAAACGCACACCGTCCACGAAATTGCACAAGAGTTTCGTCAATACAGATGAAAATGTCGGGTTCATAAAGTTTTTGAATATTGATAATAATAGAATTAACGTACTCTAAGAATGTTGCATAACTTCGCCGTTTGCCTTGACTGCTCGTCGACTTAGAACATCGACGAACCTAAGGAAGCTGGTTATAGTTATAAATCTGTCCCTACTTAATGTGGCGAGAAATTGGGGATGCAATTTGACTTTCTGGGTTGACCAAAACTCATTCAGTGATTCATGGCGTCCCGTTTCGTCCACTTAAGAGGAGAAAACTGATGTATGAATATAATTCTATTTGATCAATAGGTTTATACGGAGTTTTATGTTGTTTATCTAAAAAGAAAAATTTTTTTTCAGACGGACAAAGATTTTATATAATCCTACATGGTACTCAGTGACGATATAACTGCATAGCTTCAGTATTCGGCAAAGACAGACAAAAATATATAATAATACACTTTCCCCTTTAGAAAAGTAAAAACCCAAGGCGCGGCCATTATTTTCTCGGGTTAAAATGTTTATGTCCGTCTGCCAAATTTTAATATTTTTTATGTAATAGTGTTCTCTTACCCTGAAGCATCTTATCCCGCAGCTTCTCTTATATCTTACACTTCTTATCCCGCAGCTCCTTTTGGTCCAGGATTCCGAGCAGCGACAAGGTTGTGAGACTTTGTTCTAGTTGTCGCCGGAACTTTGGTAGACCAAAATGTCTTCCGGTCCCTCATGAGATAACCGATCACGCTACTATGTGTAGTTTAGGGTACAACTGCAAGGCCTGGAGTAACTGATGGACCTGCTTCAATAATAATAATAATTGTTAAATCTCGCAAAAATCCGGAGGTGTATTCTACACGAGGAGATTCGGGTGACCAGGAGTCTAGAGACCACCAGGACATTCTCCCTATACAGCGCGGGAGAGTATCAGAACGGACGGAAATGTTTCCCTTAAAGAGGAAGTATTTTGAGTTGTCCCAGGTGTTGACAAAAATAGGAACCGGGACGGTATCCAGAACACCGCGGCGACGTTGGGTACATTGGAAACTCAGGGAAATGTCCGAACTCCGTGGGTATGATGAGAAAGTTGACAATGCTGATGCAGAGCAATCGGGATTTATTTTGGAATTTGCGAAAGCATACCTTCTGGTTTGCAGTAGGTAGACGTAACTCGGCAGACATAAACGTTAGTAACAACCAGAAATCAGGGACTGAGAAATAATAAAATTGGAAAATTCCTTGGGACAGTAGAACATCAGGATGGGAACTGCAGAATTAAAAGTTGGAGGTATGAATGGTAAGACCCGTATGGATACTCTCCTCACATATAGAAGCAATGTGCACATGGCGGTCGGTAAGCTCCCAAAGAAAAAGGAAAATAATACTTAGGACGGATAACGGGTAGGGAGGGAATGTTCTGCGGGAGGTTAACGAGAAAGAACAGCTGGATGGGAGAACTTCCCTAGATCAGAACTCCATATTTAAGAAAACGTTGGTGTCACAGAAGAAACATCCATAAGGCAGAACGAACACCAGAAGCAGGGCAGACGAGGCACAATAGAGAAATAAAAGAATCTGAAAAACTTAGTAAAGTAGAAAAATCAAATATCAGGAAAATTCAGCTTAGCTCATTTATTTTCAAGTAAATAATTAGAAAATAAAAGAAAGTCCAATAAATTAAGCTAAATTGAGCCATTAAGTTCATTGCCACCGCGGACCTCAGGATATCTCCGGCGGCGGTACTCAATCATAAGACTTCGGGTGGTGTACTCTCGCTTGCATACCGAGCATGGCCAGTAATTCACTCCATTTTTGGAGTGATACCGTTTCCCCAAATTCTTCTGAGAATTTCGGGGTTTATGAGTCCTCATCTAGGACTTAGTGGTAGAAGCCTTTACTCCGCTCTTCGGGGCCTTCTACCCTAGTGTGTGTCGAGCCGTTTCACTAGTTCCCGGAGGATTCCCCACGGACTCCCCAGAATCAGAGTTTGCGTACATAGAGGACGGTAGGGAAAATGAAGGAACCGGTGAATTAACTTCGCGGTTATTAGGAACCGCAGGCGGTTTAGGAACAAACTCATCAGTTTTACGAGGTGCCGGACCAGAATCCTCATTTCGGCGATTTGAGAGTTCAGCACACATGTGATTCCTGATCAATGCACCATTTGTGGCACGATTATATTTCTTGCTCTTTTCAATGATTATCTAAGCTTCCAAGATCCGACCTGAAGTCTTGGGGAATGGGAAAACTTATTGTCCGAATGGGACCTAATGATTAAACGTATAGATGATTTGTAATGGAATTGGGTTTACTAGGATGACGGGTTGCGTCCTTATGATTAATGGCTCAAACCGTCTTCCCGCAATTTGATTCTCCATGCACAACGATGGGATGATTTTGTAATACATCCGCATCAAAAAACGGACGCGACCAATTTGTATGTCGGGAGTCACTGAAAGTTTCATCTTCAGCAAAATAGCCCGACAAAAATTACCTGATACTGATGCTATACAGTACGTAGTCCCTAGTCTTTTCTGATGACTTCAANTCCGACCTGAAGTCTTGGGGAATGGGAAAACTTATTGTCCGAATGGGACCTAATGATTAAACGTATAGATGATTTGTAATGGAATTGGGTTTACTAGGATGACGGGTTGCGTCCTTATGATTAATGGCTCAAACCGTCTTCCCGCAATTTGATTCTCCATACACAACGATGGGATGATTTTGTAATACATCCGCATCAAAAAACGGACGCGACCAATTTGTATGTCGGGAGTCACTGAAAGTTTCATCTTCAGCAAAATAGCCCGACAAAAATTGCCTGATACTGATGCTATACAGTACGTAGTCCCTAGTTGCGTCTTTTCTGATGACTTCAGGAGCATTGATAAGAGAATCCTGCTCAATTGCTTCAACATAAACTGCTTTTTGTTCACTTCCTGCTTTGTAATTTCCTCCATCACTTTCTGGAACTTCGCCATAAACGAAAAACCTATCATCCTCAGTGATGTCAATATCTTTCTTAACGTATTCAACTGCTTGTCGCACTGTGCCCCTGTGAATTTTAAGGTGACACCATTTGCAATGAAGCACTTTCTTAACTCCGGATATACGACATTTCTCCTTGAGATGCTTGTAGTCCTGCCAATGCTGCAAACCTCCATCGCCGACTTCCAAGGAGCAGACCAAGAACTTCACATTATCACAGAAATTAAAAAATAAAGACATCTCATCATGAGCACGACTCATGATGAGATGATCTTCAGATCAGTGAGCTGAGATTGTTTTTGGCCAATTGCAAGAAAGAGTCTCCACCGACGTGACTCATTCAGAACACTGCTTTCCAAGCTTGAAAATGTAAACAAACCCTACAAGTTTTTTATTCCTTTACTGGCTAATTTTTACAATAAGTTTCGCAATGTCTGACTAAAAGTGTGATTTTTGATCAATTTAATACACAATATCGAAAGACAAAAGAAGGCTTCGCCACTTACTACGAGTAAGAAGGAGTTGCTCATTTAAGGAATAACGGTGCTCGAATTAACTCGTGTAATAAAAAACTGGTCATAAATTGTTATTATTTTCTAAATGCTTCTGTTATTAAGGAAGTACGTGCTGCGATTTCTTTCAAATTCTACTTTTAATTCTTTTTAAACGAATTAATGCTGAATCCTTTGTAAGCTTTAAAAAGTTGAATAAAAAGAAAAGAAAATTCCAATTTTCTCACTCACAAACCCTTCGTTAGCTTGGTGAAGAGCAGACTAACAAAATATGAGTTCCTCCTCACTTTCTCTGAAGAGTAGGACTAGTATTTTTTGTTAGCAATACCGAGGTCATCTGAGACTCATCGCGCTGAGTCGGAGATGAGACGGATTGATCCTGGATTAATTTCATTTTTATATTTTTGTTGTCGATACCAAATGCCTGAGACGAGTTGAGAATCTCAACCTGTCTCACTGAGCCTGGTATTATGGATACGGCAGTAAGAATGTTCTAGAGAAAGGGAACTCCAGGAAATAAATGCCAATGTCTGATGCTCATTTTCTTGCAAATATGGTTGATCATATATTCCTCAGGCCAAATTTAAATGCAGATAAACAAGCTAGAGGCTACGATTCCTTGGCAAAATTAAATAAAAAATCCTTTCCACTTCTGATTTCTTATTGTGGAGGATGAAACCTTTTTCCATCATATTTCTATGCGGAGTCTCTAAGGTCTCAGGAACCAGTAACCTGGTGGAGGTCAGTAAAAATTTCAGGAGCCCAATATTTTAAATGGGAAGAATTAAAATCTCCTTGGTTAAATGTTTGTAAACAACTGCTATGCGCCTCAGCCTCAACGCCCTAAATGTAAAGAGCTATTTCATCATTTGGACTTGTTCAATCAAAACTCCGAAATCGTTTGGGAAATGAAAAAGCAGGAAAATTGACATTCCTCTTTAAATTTCTCAATAATTAGCCTTCCTCTGATTAATTGGGTATGATCAAATGAAGATGTGAATCTTGACTTTAATGCTTTGATTACACTTCGGCATTTGAGATTCTATTTCTAATAATTGGAATTGAAATTGGACGGTGCTACCGTAGTTCAGAATTTGAAACGGCGAATTCTGAAATGACAAAGCCAACGTTCTCGCCGATTTCGGTATTTCTCTACTATGCTTTGGATTTGGACGATCAGAATCCAATTTTCCAAGTCTCAAAGTAGAAAGTATCATTTTCCCAAGTGCACAAATACTTAGGCGGGATGCAAATAAGTTAAAATAAAAATTTTCCTTTTTTCCTTGCTTTTCTTTAATGTTATTTCATTAGGAGTAAAAAAAATGGTTGAGTAGAAGAGAAATGAGCAAATAGAAATTGATAGAGGAAAAGGACGGGGAAAGGTACTTTGAGGTCCTTCCAGTCTTTCTCCTTCTCCATCCAGCAACAATGAGTCCTCTAGTTCCTTCTAATGTGTCTGTTCTGGATGAGGACAGATAACTTATAATCTGCAAATTAAAAATGATTAAGTGAGATCCAGAAGCAAACTTTGTTTAGGTAAAATCGGGCCCAAGTGTACTTACTTTGGCACTGTTATACAATTTTGTGGCGCAGTGTTGATTTGACTATTCAAATTTAGATGCAAGTGATGGGTTAATTATTTAAAACTTATCGAATGAATTCGGATAGGGTAACTAACATGGTTGGTTTATTAAATAGGTCTAATTGTAAATACTAGAGTTACGGGATGATTCCCTTAGTAACTAATTTTAGGGTACTATACTAGATTTCGGGTAGTCCCATGAGACTCCCGACTCTGGGATGGTGAACCTCTGAGTTGGGTGTGGGCGAGCTTGGGTCTTCAGCCCTGGGGCTCTTTCTGAGTTAGGTACCTAGTACCTAACTACGGGATACTCTACTATAGGGTGGATGGATCTAAACTCTTTCCTATTCTCCTGGGTTGACTGTACTGGGAACTCCCTCCCTGTTCTCCTGAGTTTACTGGTTCGGGGCTCTCTGCTTGTTCTCTAGTATCTACTAGACTACAGCTCCCTGCCGGTTCTACTGGGGTGAACTGGATTGGGACTCTCTGCCTGTTCTATTCGGTCTACTAGACCAGAGCTCCCTGCTTGTTCTACTGGGATGAACTGGATTGGGACTCCCTGCCGATCCTATTGGGTCTACTAGACCAGACCTCTCTGCCTGAACTCCTGGTTCAACTTACTCGAATTGAGGAACTCTTATCCTGGTCCGGAGGCTTTCTACCATGAGGTCAGACTCTTCTCCTGATGATAGTCTTCTCGCAGAACACTGCTCTGGGGAACCTACTGGTTATCTGCTGGGAATGGTTATGTATCTGTTGGGGTTTATCTGTGGGGAGACAAGGCGTACTCGGCTCCGGTCTCCCATCCATCGCAGGAGCCGACGGGGGGTTCCGTTCTCAATAACCGGAGTCCCACCCAGACCCGCGATACCAGAAGTACCAGAGACCGGTCACTGTGGAGGGATGAAGTGTGGTACGGCGGGAAGATCCTAAGATTTGTGCTGCTCACTATGTTGGTAATCGCCACACGGGACTTGGATGACCCTAAGCAGGGATGAAGCCCTGCCGAGTCCACGGTCTCTTGATGGATGGGAATCTTCCTACACTTAAAAGCGGGCAGGCGGCCGAAGGCCGCTACGTAGTGCCGCTCCGCGGCACTGCCCGCTTTTAAGTTTCGCGCCCGATGGACTCTTGGGGTCTGGTCGGACCAATGGTTTGAATTAAGTAAGGCCCAAAAGAAGAGTTGAGAGGAGGGGGGAAGAAGAGAAGAGAGTCCAGGTTTTATCAACAGATGTAGTTTATTAGTTATTATCGTGTCTCTAAACAAGCCAAGTTGGGTTGCTATTGCTGCTATAAACAAAAGACGTAAATTGTTAAAACAACAAGGTTATAAACAAAATCGTTCTTTGTCAGGTAAATTTCAAAGTGGTTATTCTCGTGCTGCTCATACAGATACTGTGACACCTAATAATAGTTTCGAAAGTGATATTGAAGGAGACGAATTGTTAAGTAATCTCGAAGAATCTCAACCTGCTACTCCAGCTTATTCTGACATAACCGGAATTGAAGATTTCTTAGATAATTTAACACCTACATCTAAAGAAAAAATTGAAGATAAATGGAGCATAGTGGTTTACTTACACCGCCACACTCAGGTACTAGGCCTCCCCCCAAACGCCTTAGAATGGAAAGAAGCGTCGGCCATTCACAAAAAGATTCAGCATCTACTGGAGGAGGAACTGGCAACACTACATCTTTAATTGTGGGACCGGAAATAGAAAAGTTAATTTGTCCAACGAGT
This sequence comes from Holacanthella duospinosa, assembly GCA_002738285.1. NCBI lineage: Eukaryota > Metazoa > Arthropoda > Collembola > Poduromorpha > Neanuridae > Holacanthella > Holacanthella duospinosa. Next base: position 255,118 of record NIPM01000190.1, on the reverse strand, counting down.
GTTGATTTTGTTTTTAAACGTAAATTACGTGTATGGTTTGACAATTCATTTGGGACAGGAGTCTTTAAAGCAAGTGGAACATATTCCATGTTCAATGAGCTAGATTGTGGATTATACGAGTTACCAATAAATCATATTTCATTATATATGACTGAACATCATGAAAGTGTTATTGCTAATTTTAATGGCTATAGAATAGTATCTTGTGGAATTGATATTACGCATGGAAATGTTTTTACTTTCCAAGAAGTAGATCCTTCAACTTCTACTAAATATTTCAATCAAGCTGGACAAATGCAACCAAGCTTGCAACATTTTCATACAATTGAAGAACCACCATTTCGTGGTAGATTTTACAATTACAATGAATTTGGGGTGTCATCAGATAATAAAATTGACAATGGATATAAAAAAGTATCAGAATTAGCAAAAGCAGCAGATGCCGCTGAATCATCTCTTCCGCGTGTTGTACATTATATCAAAAGAAAAGATAAGTTTCATGGCCATCCTCAAATATCAAGCGCAGTCACTGACCATAACTATGCTTGTCCTCCAATCCATATTAGTCCTAATTTCATTGGAGGTTATCGAAGGTTGAGACAAGCTCAATCTCTTGCAAATCCTGGTTCTTCTGACCCTCTAGTACATTTTCCTAACATTGCTTACAATCGTCCATTCTATACATCTGATGTCCTTGGTAAAGAAGGCGAATTGATAGCTCAAGATTTTTTAGCTGAAGATCCTTTCAATCCTGAATTTTTTTATAAAGATGAACGTGATGGAAGTAGAATACATGGTGGGCGAATTGTGAATTATGGCCATTATTTTAGATTGAAACCTATGACATCTCTCAGGTCATCATCATCTGAACCTTTATCATATGTCATTCCAATGAAATGCTACATGGATATAGATACTACAATTGTGATGGAAGCTAAGTACGACACATGGTTTCAAGACGCTGAGGAAAGATTTGATAACATGACCATGATGTCTCGCTCCACTGCCCATCCTTACATGCCACAATCTCCTATTGCAACCTCATCAGGTCAAATTAAAATTTCATTTAAATATATTGACCTACGTTATCCGAATACAGTAGTTGAACGATCTACTGGTAGTGTTAATTGTACTAGAGGAACTTCAGCTATGCAATTTATCAAGTTATGTGATGACATATCTGAAATTTCATCTAATGTGAGGAAACCTACATTCTGGTTAGGTGCTGGAAAATATTCTATTATAAGAAAAATTGAATATATGGAAAATTCTTTCTGGTATCCACATGAAGGAGTTGATTACAAAGGTCATCCATGCAATACTGGTGATTTGGCATGGTATGTCTTTATCTTTAAAACAGACTTTCCTACATCATACGTGCCACACAAAGTTCCTAAAGATGATGACATTGAATCTGAACTCCTTTCAACTCTTATCGTTGAAGATGTAAATATGATCATAGCTATATGTCAGTGCAGTGATTGGACAGATACTACATTTACTAAAAAAAAATTAGGATTAAAGAAATTAAGGAAAGAAANATCTTTAAAACAGACTTTCCTACATCATACGTGCCACACAAAGTTCCTAAAGATGATGACATTGAATCTGAACTTCTTTCAACTCTTATCGTTGAAGATGTAAATATGATCATAGCTATTTGTCAGTGCAGTGATTGGACAGATACTACATTTACTAAAAAAAAATTAGGATTAAAGAAATTAAGGAAAGAAANATGTCAGTGCAGTGATTGGACAGATACTACATTTACTAAAAAAAAATTAGGATTAAAGAAATTAAGGAAAGAAATAGAATTCATTGTATAATTTTTATTTGTAAAATAAAACCAATAAAATTCAATGCATAATTTTTATTCATTCAAATAATAATTCATCAAACTCTAATATGCTACTACTAAATGGTGTATAGTACTTTTCTACGATTATAGCCCATACCATTCGATGAAGTTGTCCGTTGCATTCTTGTAGTTCTTCCATTGTTGCAAAGGAATATTTGGTAACCCTTTGCATAATTGCTGGTATTTTTGAATGCTGTTCTCTATTAGGAAGAGAATCCCATAAATCTCCATTCGATGTTATAAGTAAAGGTGTTCGCTGTATGTTGACGGCTTGCTTTCCCTTAACGTCATTCTGAACATCTTCCCCTGACATAAGTAATAATAGTTTATCTGCAACATTACTATACATTCTAAACTCATTTAAAATTCCTACCCTTGCAGTGGCTAACCCTGCATACACAAATCTAGCCTCTTTGGGATCAGGTTGATCCCCCCTAAAAGCATAAACTAAACTATCCCCCAAGCTATTTACAATTAGACTCTTCCCACTATTTGGGGGTCCTTTTAGCCATAAAGTATTTTTTTTCTGAAATTTTCTGTCTACTATTTCGACTACATCACCAATAAATTTTTTAATATCGAAATTATTATGGTCTATTATTTTCAATATCCATTGCACAGACTCATCTACATCTAACAAATGTTTAATTTTTTTTAAACGTGGTATATTCACCATGTTCATTAATTGATTCCAAGAAGTGAATTTGTGATTCAAATGATCCAAATATATGCTAGATTCTAATTGGTAGTTAAAAGTACTTGTAGTGTTACCTCTAACAACAAAATCTTTTTCGAAATCTGTTCCAAACTCTATTACACTCTGAAAAAATTCTAGGCTGGTCTCTGGTTTGAACTTGCAAACCATGGCGTGAAGTGATACNAACTCTATTACACTCTGAAAAAATTCTAGGCTGGTCTCTGGTTTGAACTTGCAAACCATGGCGTGAAGTGATACACTCCTGGATTTTTTCCCTGTGTAGTTTCGCCTTTGACCGTCGTCCAGCTGTTCCAGACTTGACTCCGAGTTTCGATCAGAGTTTTCAGTATGGGATGTTGTGCCGGTAGCTGTAATAAAAAACAATATTAGATACAATCATAAAATAATATTNAACTCTATTACACTCTGAAAAAATTCTAGGCTGGTCTCTGGTTTGAACTTGCAAACCATGGCGTGAAGTGATACGCTCCTGGATTTTTTCCCTGTGTAGTTTCGCCTTTGACCGTCGTCCAGCTGTTCCAGACTTGACTCCGAGTTTCGATCAGTTTTCAGTATGGGATGTTGTGCCGGTAGCTGTAATAAAAAACAATATTAGATACAATCATAAAATAATATTNGAGTTTTCAGTATGGGATGTTGTGCCGGTAGCTGTAATAAAAAACAATATTAGATACAATCATAAAATAATATTATAAATTATTACCTGAATCTTGAATTCGGTTATCTTCCGACCGAAGGACCTCATAGGATCGCTTGGATGTTCCGACATCTTCACGTCCAGAATGATGTGGCCTGATAGACGGGGACTCAACTTCTTTTTCGTATAGTAGTTGTCGCTCTCCCCCGAGATGTAGATATTTTCTGAGACCTGTGAGATTGACGACATCAGACCTCTTGATGATGAATCCATGTTCTCTGACCCAGCGCTCAACTGCCTTAGTGACAGCACTTCGTCGGTGGTGGTAGTGTAAGATGTGGATGTGGTCACCTGGTTCGGAACAATTTTGTCCTGTGTGGTAAATAATGGTAATATTGTGTCCGGGTCGCCCACCTGTAATTCTTTTGATGTCTTCAACCAATTGGAGACTTTTTTCTTTAAATTCTGTTTCCGCACTTTCCGCTTCGGGGAAGATGATGCTGTGGACCCATCGGCTTCTGGTGTATCCGAAGTCCCTGGAGAGTACACCGACTGGGGCTCCTCCGAACCCGTTGAGTACACCAACTTCTTCGGTGTCAGTTGGGACTCCTTCGACTTCGGGTTGCATTTTCTCTTAGGAAGCATTGGGTTCACTTTTTTTAATTATTTCACTGTGGGATGAGTCAGGAAATTTGTCAGAATCACTTTCAATAATTATTTATCCAACATGTCGTTTGCGATATTTAAGATGACACTTTTGTCGGGAATCTATGTTACTCAATGGAATAACACTCTGGGCTGCTAAACGTTTTAACTTATTTAATTTTTTTTCAAACTATGTTGTTAACCTGGATTCCAAGTACTGCTTTGTTTGTCCTTCGTATGTTAAGCTGATACGGAGAAATGATGGGATATAGAACCTAAACGTAGCTAATTGGCTAAATTCACTAATATTATCCACTTGGTCTCCAGCCGGATGCAAATTACACAATGAAGAACTAGTAGAATGATGAATTACTGATTCCAATGGAGAAGTTAACAAATTGATACCACCGGAAACTGTACTAACGTTATTTCCAGAAAGAGTAATTTGTGAATCCATTCTAAAAACTGGTGACACTAATTTACAATTGTTTATATACNCGTTATTTCCAGAAAGAGTAATTTGTGAATCCATTCTAAAAACTGGTGACACTAATTTACAATTGTTTATATACCCTGGACTCTCTTCTCTTCTTCCCCCCTCCTCTCAACTCTTCTTTTGGGCCTTACTTAATTCAAACCATTGGTNGCTGGACTCTCTTCTCTTCTTCCCCCCTCCTCTCAACTCTTCTTTTGGGCCTTACTTAATTCAAACCATTGGTCCGACCAGACCCCAAGAGTCCATCGGGCGCGAAACTTAAAAGCGGGCAGNGCCTTACTTAATTCAAACCATTGGTCCGACCAGACCCCAAGAGTCCATCGGGCGCGAAACTTAAAAGCGGGCAGGCGGCCGAAGGCCGCTACTTAGTGCCGCTCCGCGGCAATTACTTTTGGGAGGATGGGGAAAACTGAAGTCTCTCTCTCTTCTGGGTTCACTCACGGCCATCGGCCAAAACATAACACAATAAAAATTCGACACATTCACCGAAACTGATATCAATCGCCGGATTATTATCAAGATTAATTTTATTTATTATTCAAATAAGGTAAAAGTAGTTCTTACCACCACAGAAAACCTTTAACAGAAAAAGCAAACAATTGTCCTAAACTTTTAAGCCAAAGAGTAACGACTACGTCCAAAGTTCCTTCGACACTCAGAGTAAAAAGTCGAATGAACCCGTTCCCCCTTTCGTGGGACGAAAGACACTCCTATTTATGTTATCTCTTTTCGCCACAAAGGAGTACCGTTTTTCATAAACTCGCAATAATATCCGAATTTTTGCCATGCCGCATCTTCCTCTCATTTAAATCTGATCATCGTCCCGATGATGGCTTCTTAAATTTACAAAACTTGTTTAACCCATCCTTTCTACTGGGCAGGGAAGTTAACCCTGATCTTGTCTATTCCGAAGATGCGGACTTTATTCCGTCAATGAGAACAGATNCACATCTTCCTCTCATTTAAATCTGATCATCGTCCCGATGATGGCTTCTTAAATTTACAAAACTTGTTTAACCCATCCTTTTTACTGGGCAGGGAAGTTAACCCTGATCTTGTCTATTCCGAAGATGCGGACTTTATTCCGTCAATGAGAACAGATGCTCTACCATCGGCGTTTCACCAGACGTGGTCTTCGGAGGGAAGCTCCGGTACGGCAATGGATCCAGTTGGACCCACGCTGTGATGGTTATGAAATCCACTTTTTAACTTTATTTCTTTAAGGAGCAATTTTGATTGCACCCCTATTTCCCCGCTAGAAAGGATGGTTTCTATTAAAATTCTTTTTTTTGACCTAGCGTTTTTGACTAGGGGACAAAAACTCGGACCCAAAACCTTCGTGGATTTATCTCTTGGTCAACTTAGTTTCAAATCTTAAGCACTAATTATTAAGAATGAAAATTAATAATTTACCATTATCCTATCAATCTAACAAACAACTACAATACAACAATACAACAAAGGTCGGAAGGACCCTATCTTTAGAAGAACTTAACCTAATAAAAACTTAACACTTTTCTAAGGCTACACAAAACTGAAAGTATTACTTGGAGTTTTGGAAGACGAACTGAATGTTTCCTTTTTATTGGGACTCCTTCCTCATCTTTTTTTTCACACTCCAAAAGGATTTAGTTGCAGTGTTTTTGGATTCCGGTAGACTCGATCTGGGACTTCCTCATATTTGCTCCGGCAGGAGGCTTCGCACTTCCGAGGTTCGTCCCTCAAACGTCTTGTTGTCAAACGAAAAGCTGTTGCTCCTAGTTCCTTCGGTGGTCCAAACACTGCTTGTTCCAANAAGCTGTTGCTCCTAGTTCCTTCGGTGGTCCAAACACTGCTTGTTCCAACCTTCTCAACCGAACCTGAATACCCCTCTCCCCTCTGGTCATCGCAACTCATTCCATAAGGTCTGGTGTCCCATTCCCTTCCCCGTTTCTACCCATCTGCCTTTTTCTCATCATTGACGCCAATTGTTCCTCNAGGTCTGGTGTCCCATTCCCTTCCCCGTTTCTACCCATCTGCCTTTTTCTCATCATTGACGCCAATTGTTCCTCAAGTGTTTTCATGTTCTCTTTGAGAGTATCCAACTCGTCCTCATGGCTCCTCTGGGTCGAGACTCGGTGGTCCACGCCGAGAATTTGNTGTTCCTCAAGTGTTTTCATGTTCTCTTTGAGAGTATCCAACTCGTCCTCATGGCTCCTCTGGGTCGAGACTCGGTGGTCCACGCCGAGAATTTGAACAAATTCAAGTTTTGATTTGTTCAAACTTACTGAAAAGATTTGCTGGTAATCTAACCTTTTGGTTTGATGAAGGCAAGTTGATGCAGATTTCGGCATTGGAATTGGTTTTTTTTTTTCAAATTTTTAAAAAATGCCCAATTCCGAAAGTATGTGGGAAAATAAGCAAAAGCCAAATACTGAAACCCTTAATTCTGAAGTGTATTAGCTGACTCAAATTTTTTGGCCATTGGAAATCACGAATGCCTTTTACAATTCTCGCCCCGCGGGATAAAATATAATAGGGTTTCAATTCCAAAAGACTGCATGAAGATTCCAATTCCATTTTTCAAGTATAATGAACAAAATCTCTTCCAATTTTAAAATTTTTAGAAATTGGAATCTCTAATGCTGAAGTCTAATCGTAGCATAACTCTCATGAATTAAATGAGCCTGATTCTGAAAGTCAACAAGAATTTGACCTTATTGATTTGGAAAGTGAATGTGACATGGAATAAGATTATTGATGGAGATTAAGATTTAAGTTGTATTTTAGATCTTCTTTTCATTTGAAGGGAAGTTTAAAAAATTTAATTCTATTCGACTAGTATAGTGTTGATTCTTCTAATGCTTTTCTATCAAAATGAAATTTTACTCGGATTATTAGTAATAATTGAAATGAATTTAATATTCTTTTAAGTTTAAAATATTAGAGAGTGAATCAAAATTAAGATAGGAGATTCAGAACTTTTAAAAATAGGAAAGGTTGATAAGTATTGAAAAAATCAGATAATTGTCAAAAAATTTGATTTTTTTGATTTTTCGGAAAAAATCACACGAACCCTGTCCTGCAACAACCCTCCGGTGGATATTCTCCGGTTGGTATCTTCCCCGGTAATCAATCCTCCGCTCGAAGTTCTCTGGTTGGTTACTTCGCCGGTAACCAACCTTCCGGTGGAAGTTCTTCGGTTGATAACTTCCCCGGTAAGCTAAAACCGGATTTTCTCGCCGCGCCAAAATATTATTGCAAACGTTTGAGTAGAACAAGGGATANATATTCTTTTAAGTTTAAAATATTAGAGAGTGAATCAAAATTAAGATAGGAGATTCAGAACTTTTAAAAATAGGGAAGGTTGATGAGTATTGAAAAAATCAGATAATTGTCAAAAAATTTGATTTTTTTTGATTTTTCGGAAAAAATCACACGAACCCTGTCCTGCAACAACCCTCCGGTGGATATTCTCCGGTTGGTATCTTCCCCGATAATCAATCCTCCGCTCGAAGTTCTCTGGTTGGTTACTTCGCCGGTAACCAACCTTCCGGTGGAAGNGATAATCAATCCTCCGCTCGAAGTTCTCTGGTTGGTTACTTCGCCGGTAACCAACCTTCCGGTGGAAGTTCTTCGGTTGATAACTTCCCGGTAAGCTAAAACCGGATTTTCTCGCCGCGCCAAAATATTATTGCAAACGTTTGAGTAGAACAAGGGATANTCCCGGTAAGCTAAAACCGGATTTTCTCGCCGCGCCAAAATATTATTGCAAACGTTTGAGTAGAACAAGGGATACGAGTTGTGAAAATAACCACCTCTCCTATTTGTACACACATATTTTTCCGAGATGACTCAATTGGACTTGAAACATTCACTTTTTATTTCTCGATGTCTTGTCCCGTTGTTTCTGCTAAATTACAAAAATTTTGATTGTCAATCCCCGATGCACAATTAAAAGGTTACAAGTTTTTAGTTATAATTTTGAAATTTAGTCGCTCAGTATTACGAATTATTTTGTGTGAAATCACTCGTTAGCCAATCGGCTACGCCGCGCAAAGTCCGAGCTGTTTACAGAAATACAAGCTAAGAAATGGCATCCTGGTAAGTATCCCGAATCCAGTAATCATACATCGATCCTAAAATAAAAAATTGAAAAATAATTCCAAAGTCGACCTTTGCACTATTTCATGCCAAAGCAACAAATTTCAAGATTGAATTCTTGTCATCGGCAATTACTGTGTAATTACCCATCACATTCATGGCATTGAAACTTGTCTAATGGCCAGTAGTAGCTTCCTTTGTCGTCCATGGGAGCAATGTCGTGGCGGATGTAGCATGTGTCGTAATTGTTGCGAGGACGGTTATCTCAGTGGCCTCATACGTGGTTGTCGTCGGAACCATAGTCGGTGTCGGGGTGGTGGTGGTCAGAGTCGTAGTCTGTGTGTTGATTGTGTTGGTAAGAGCCGTAGTCGTGGTTGTGGTGGTCGCAGCCGGAGTTGAGGTATTGGAGGTGGTTGTTGGAGGCGGAGTTGAGGTCGTGGTGCGGTTGTTGGAGCCGCGGTTGAAGTCGTGGTGGTGGTGGTCGAAGGCGTAGTTTGTGTCATGATGGTAGTGTTACGGAGATTTGGTCCTAGAGGTGATTGTCGTAGTGGTTGCATGGGCGATTGTCGTAGTCGTGTTGGTAGTAGGGTCTTTTTCTGGTTTCTGGTTCCTATGGTAGTAATAGGGACGTTGTCTTAGGCGTTATGTAAATCGTAGGACGAGGGTCATTGTATTCCTCGGAGGTTTCCTGGAAAGGAATTGGAACCTTTGGGTTGCCCTTTGTTGGGACAATATTCTTAGGCAACATAATTGGTCTGTTTTATAAGAAATAACGAAAAAATGTTATAAAGTTGAGGGTGCGATATAGTTGAATTTAGTGTTTGAAAAATCTGAGGTAAGAATGGCAACAATCTGACCCCACGTTGATATCAAATTTTCAACATTTTTAATGTTTAATTACCTCCAGTTTGTCCAGTAAAGAATTCTCCTCGGCGACATTGATAGGAAAACTGGTTTTACACACAGTCTGACGTATAATTAAATATTCGCAGTTGCTTTTGTGGCACTCGTCACATGTCTTTGCTTCTTTACCTGACTTTGTTAGGGAAATGCCCCAAAAGATCAGAAAAACAATTTTGAAAATCTCCATTTTAAATCAAAGAGAAATTTGACTTGGATCACACAGAAAAATTTTGTTTGAATTCTATCGCAAATGCAGTAATTCATTATTGTGATTCCAGTATATACTGACAAGGAGAACCCAACCCTTAATGGTGAAACTTTTTGATCAATTAAACCTTTTCTTATGTAGTTTTCTACGAGAAATTCAATGGGGCTAGTTATATTGTCCCATGCGAACCCCTTCTCACTCAAATTTGAGTTTCTAAATTTGAAACCCTGACGGCATAAAAAAAAATGAGAAATGAGGTACACTAATTTACATTCTAATCCCATGACAGCTGTGGTGGTGTAGTGGTTTAAGCGTTGGAGTTTTCACGGGGTGTCGGGAGTTCTATTCTCATTGATGGTTCGTTTTTTTTTTGTTTCATTTTTGCTTCTTTTTTTTTGCTTTTGTGTTACTTGTTTGTTGTTTCAAAACACATTGATTGTCAGATTAGTTAATTGTTGCATAATTTCTGCAATCACAACCTAGAATTAACTTTTTCAATAATATTTTGATTTTAGCATTGAAATTCTGATATTTTTAATATAATAAGTTTATTCATAAAAAAGTTAAGGGTATAAATATTACTTTTATACTAATTGTAAATATTTCTATACTGTATTTCGAAAATTTCAACTAAAATCTAAACTAGGATGGACAATTTACACTGTGAAATTCAAAGTAAAAACAATTATAACACAATGCTTGGCTACAGCGACTACATTTAATAAATCTTGGATTATTACAGCCATCAGCAAGACAAATCGCATTATCTAAATCACCGAAATTGAAACACACCTCTTCCACATTTTTAAAACATACCTTATCATCGATTAGCCCGGAAGAGTAAAATGAATATCTGATCATGTTTTTAAAAGCCGGTGAAGAAAACTGATGGTGCAGAAGTGACTGTAATTTTATTATTCCATTTCTGATAGTTAATTTATCATTTGGGTGTATTCCAGAAGGGTCAGTGAATACATCACCGTAGTTTATTATACGACGGGCTAAATATTTTAATTGACGATGAAATGTAGTATCCAATGGTTGGCAGTACGGAGTGCATTTCTCAGGAATAATTTAAATTTCACAATCGGGTCTATTGTTTTCTGGTCCAAAAATATTTTTGTAAATCATAGGATTAACTTGACCGTTCCAAGAATCAATGATCAAAAGAAAGTTTTCCTTCATTTCTTTTGCTATAATCTCATTGAGAAAATCTGAAACTAGGAAAGAGGAGAGTTTTCCGGATTTACTACTGCTTACTGTGACGTTTGGAGCAGGAAATAAAGTACTTTCGACTCTTGGACCCATTTTACCCTTTTGCTCTTGCAAACATACATAAACATTCCCAATAATACTACCCTCTGCACTGATGACATACTGGACAGTGTAAGAATGTGTGACTAAATTTTTGGGGCTTTGAGCATAAGCAAAAATTAACTTTTCTCCTTTCGAAGCTAATGTACGAGCGGTGGTCAATTCGTACTGAAAACCACATTGATCAGTATTTAAAATCGCATAATCAGGATAATTTTGCATTTTTTCTCTAACGTTTTTCCTAAAATTGAAAGCATTAAGCATAATTTTGTCCATATTAATGACTTCACGTCTATTTACAAGTTGTGTCACTTTTCTACTACTTATTCTGTTTAATCTCTTAAAATTATCAGCCCATCCTTTGCTTGCTTTAAAAATACTAGGGTCCCCCAATTCTACGGCTTTCTGAAANTTGTCCATATTAATGACTTCACGTCTATTTACAAGTTGTGTCACTTTTCTACTACTTATTCTGTTTAATCTCTTAAAATTATCAGCCCATCCTTTGCTTGCTTTAAAAATACTAGGGTCCCCCAATTCTACGGCTTTCTGAAACCCCCATTGTTTTAAATTATTTGTTTTTATAATTCTAAACTCTGACCTGGACTTTTTGTACTCGGCTAAAACGTGCGAATTAATTAATTGTAGCTTTTCCCTCACTGTTCCCCCTTTCTCTACTTCTTTCTTCCAACGGTTGATGTAATCTTTAGATTTCAAGTCAGCGCAGCCATTATTTTGGAGTGTTTTCAGGGACCATTTTGGATGAGCCTGTATAATTTCCAAAATTTTACGTTTTTTTTCAATTGGAACTTCTAACCTATCAGGTGCCAAATCTTGGGAAATACAGTCCCAGTTACTCTGTTCTTCAGCTCCAGATTCTTGAAAATGTTTATACATATTTAAGTATTTTGAAATTTTCTAATTAAAAAAAAATTATTTTTTACCCTTTTCCAATAATTCCTCGTTTTGTACAAACAGATTCCTCCCATAAACAAAGAAATTTCTCATAAAGTGCTTTTGCCATTAGTAAATCAAGTTCTGTTGGCGATTCAAAATTTGAGTCAACATGTTCTGCTTTTACAATTTCCAAAAATGCAGTGGCAACTGATATTGGATTAATTTGGTCATCAGGTACAAACGAACTAGCATAAGACGGGCCTGCACACTTTAATGAATTGATCAATTAATTTAAATACTTGTAAAGGAACTTTTGTGAATTATTTACCGGCTGGTTGTCTTCCATGTTGTAGTTTATATTAACCGTAAGCGCTTGAATAATATTTATTGTAAATACTTTTTTAATTAATTGAATTAATTTTGGTCTCAAAATATAAAATTACACTTCTCGTTGAGTATGAATAATGCAACNTTGAGTCAACATGTTCTGCTTTTACAATTTCCAAAAATGCAGTGGCAACTGATATTGGATTAATTTGGTCATCACGTACAAACGAACTAGCATAAGACGGGCCTGCACACTTTAATGAATTGATCAATTAATTTAAATACTTGTAAAGGAACTTTTGTGAATTATTTACCGGCTGGTTATCTTCCATGTTGTAGTTTATATTAACCGTAAGCGCTTGAATAATATTTATTGTAAATACTTTTTAATTAATTGAATTAATTTTGGTCTCAAAATATAAAATTACACTTCTCGTTGAGTATGAATAATGCAACAATTAACTAATCTGAGAATCAATGTGTTTTGAAACAACAAACGAGCAACACAAAAGCAAAAAAAAAAAGAAGCAAAAAAAAACAAAAAAAAACGAACCATCAATGAGAATAGAATTCCCGACACCCCGTCAAAACTCCAAAGCTTAAACCACTACACCACCACAGCTGTCATGAAATAAGAATGTAAATTAATGTACCTCATTTCTCATTTTTTTATGCCGTCAGGGTTTCAAATTTAGAAACTCAGATTTGGGTGAGAAGGGGTTCGTATGGGACAATATAACTAGTCCCATTGAATTTGTCGTAAAAAACTACATAAGAAAAAGTTTAATTGATCAAACAGTTTCACCATTGAGGAATGGGTTCTCCTTACTTAAATAAAAAGATACTTACTTACTTAAAAAGATAAGCTCGTCTGCGGCGAAGCCGCATTGCTACGCAGTGGGCGATGCCCACATAGACGAGCTTATCTTTTGACCTTTTGGCCTGGCTGTGTGTACCCTGTGATGTGTGTATAAAGGGGCAATTTCAATTTCTGTTATCTCGTATAGTCTACCAGTTTCTTACAATTTGTAATAAATAGCGCGGGTTATTTGAATTTCACGTCAGTTCATTATGAGTGATAAACCCAGTTGGGCGGCAATATTTCAAATCAATAAAGCTCGTAAAGCTCGTGCTGCACGTGGATGCATGCTAATAGAGACGACCGTGGGCGATTCACTTCTTCTCACCCTCTTATTCGTGATTTTGTTCGTAACCCGAATCCAGATCCAAATCGAACACCTCCAGGTAGGAACATTCCGCCGAATTTGGAGGAAAGTGATCCATTGTTGGACTATAGTCAAGACAGCTCTTTCGAATCCAGCGGCATTGTTAGTGCGAATTACTCGTCTGATGCGGGTTTAAGTCCTTTATCATATAGTTCATCGTCCTCATCCTATCACAATTCATTGAATCCAAACCGGCCAAAACCGGATGATTCATTGCCCTCATCTTTTTATTCATCGATAAACTCTTCACCCTTGGCTCCGTCTTATTCTCCAATAACTCCTAGCTATTCTCCGATTACCACACCAGAGACGACTCAACTCGACTTATCGTCCTTATCTGACTTCTCTGAAGATTTATACGAAATTGTTGTTTATACGAGAAAATTAGAATCAAAATGGGTGACCAAGCAGACCAACCTCGTTCACGTGCTGCAAAAAATCCAAGACTCGATAACGGAGGTGGTGGGAGTGGCGGAGGAAACGTCTCCGGTCTAATCGTCGGGTCAACGATCGAAAGACCGTTTTCATTACAAACAACAACTTTCATATTTGAACATGATTATCGCTTTACCATGTGTGCCGCCAAAGGTACCAATGTTTGGACTCAAGATGCCAGTTACCCAGATCATTGGAAAATGGATAATGGATTTTTCGAAGTTCCTGTCAATGACATGGCGTTCTGGGTGTCTTATATCGAAGCTGCTCCTATTAAAAATTGTGCTGCAGTAAAAATATTAAAGCAGAGCTCGAAATTAGAAACGTAACACATCAAATGTACGTTGAACAGAACCCCGCCAACACATCAAAAATTATCTGTCCTATAGGAGGGATTCAACCCGTACTTCAAATTATGCACTCAGTAGAACAGCCAAATATTCTACATCGTTACTGGGAATATAATGCTGCCGGTGGAATTAAAAATATTAAAAAGCCGGACAATTCATCGCAAAGAGTACAAGCTATGTGCTGGGCATCTGAGACAACAATATCTTCTTTGCCAAGAGTTATCGGATTTAATCGGCATAATTCGGAAATTGCACGACAAGAATATTCGACATTAAGAATTAATCGATTGTCCACGGAATTTTTTCACGGGGCAGATCCTTACCCATATTCCCCGGTCATCTTCCCCCATTGCAGAAGGCAAGCTGATGTTAACATCATCCATGACTCGGACATTAAATCAGAACAAACTTGGCCTGTTATCTCTACTTATGCTAATCGTCCGACTTATGGCATTAAACAATCTGAATTACCCAACATGAGTGCTACTAATCTGGCTGAAGATTTGGTTACTGGCAATTGGGGATGGCGTCATCCTGTATCCGGATCATGTGAGGAGTCAACCAAGTATCGCCAACCAGCATTTCTTATCAGGATCATGCCCTACGCCACTCCAACTACAGAAGATACCGGAGGGTCATTGCCCAATGCTTCCATCATTTGCATGTTGCAATTGGATATTCGAACACGTAAAGCTGTGGAAGTAGATTTTAATTACCCATGGAATACGAATAAAGATGAACATCATTTATCCAATAGATGTGATTTTTATACAAGACGACAAATTGGGACATACAACAGACTGGCAATTGAACCAACAACAGGAAAAGTTGAAGTACATCCTTTACCCGTTAAAGGAGAACCAAATATTGAAAAAATATTAATTTGATTTTTGATGCTGTAATCTTTTATTCATTCATTCAAATAAACTTACATCGAATTCTAATATTGGAATTTCTTCCATAACATTATCATATTTTTGAATTAAAATTTTCCATGCCATAGGATGGAGAATTCCTTTACAGTTAACTAGTTCATCAAAATATTCGAAATTATACCTTGTCACTCGTGCTTAAGATAGCTGGAATTTTAGTAGCTTGTTCTTGGAACGACAAGTTTTCCCATAGGTCTGCATTCGAAGAGATGAGTAGAGGTGTTCTTGGTATATTTACAGGGGTCTTATTTTTAACATCTGTAATTACATCTGCCCCTTCTAACATTAGTAACATCTTATCTGCAACGTTAGAATATATTTTAAATTCATTAAGTAACCCTATTCGAGCATATGCTAAGTTAGCATATGTGAACCGAGCCTACCTTGCATCAGGTTGGTCGATGCGGGCTGGATATAAACAACTCTCTGCTATCGAATTTAACATTAATGATTTACCAGAGTTGGGGGGCCCCTTAAGCCATAATGAATTCTTTTTAACAATTCTTCTATCTACAATGTCAACTACATTAGAAACAAATTCTTTAATATTT
This sequence comes from Holacanthella duospinosa, assembly GCA_002738285.1. Lineage (NCBI taxonomy): Eukaryota > Metazoa > Arthropoda > Collembola > Poduromorpha > Neanuridae > Holacanthella > Holacanthella duospinosa. Next base: position 239,538 of record NIPM01000190.1, on the reverse strand, counting down.
ATGTTATTAAAATCTAATATACGTAAAATCCAACTTACACTAGATGTTACAGGCTCATAACATTGTCCTAATCTACGATCTACCAAATTTGTTTCTTCAACAATATTAAGTAAAGTATTCCAATCCATAAATTTATGTTTAAGATGATGAAGGTTAATAGAATTGTCTACAGTCACACTGAAATAACGATTAGCATTCTGTGATATAATATAATTTTTTTCCAATTCCGTTCCATATTTCCAAATTGCAGAGGTCAACTCGATAGAAGTTTGTGGTACATACAACTCCACTAACTCCCATATGCGTTCCGCATATGTTGGTTTCTTTTTTGTCCTATAGGAAAGACATAGTCAGCTTTCTGTAAGATGTATTCCAAGAATGTTTCCATACCTTTCTTGGAAGGAGTGTCCTTCCAATCTTTCCAGGTTCTGTCCACCATATTTTGTAATCTCTGCACTATTGGGTCCGTTTTCAGAATTATCCGTTTCATTTCCCAAGCTTTGGTACCCCAATCGCGATCCTCCTCTGGGGGATTCGACAGTGTAATTGTGAGGCCGAAGTGGTGTTTTGAGCGAGTCATCTGACGTCTTTTCGTAAAGTACGACTCGTTCTTTCCCTGTACATAGATACTTTCGTAAGCCTGGTTCGTAATTAACGTCTGACCAGATTCCGAAAAGGGACTGGTCTCTGATAAAGTTTCTAAAATACTCGGTGAGTCTTGATCCCCTGTAATGGTAGTAGAGGCAATGGTAGTGTTCTCGTCGAGTTTCGTTAACAGCGGTAGTCCATTCTGAGCAATGTAGTTTGTGATGTATGAGGAGAACATTGCGTCCAGGTCGATGCCACGTGATGTGCCGGGCTCCCTGAGCAAGTTTGATACCGATTTCTTTGATCGTTTCTTCGGTATGGGACTTGTCGGAGGGGACAATGATGAGGTGGATCCATCGGGCGACTCGATCTCTGCAGAAGTGTTGCATTCTTCGGTATCACTGAGTAGTGGCACATTCATTTTGGATAAAGACATTGAGATGTTATTTGGGTGTGGGAATACAGTCAGTAATGTCAATAATTGGATTTGTTCTATAATTCACCTCACGATAAATCACCGGATCAAGAGTATGAGCGTACTCAAATAGACGCTGTTGAACAATACCACAAATGTATAAATCCAAATAATCCCAAAAAATATTGTCTGGTTTAGGTATGTTATTCAACTGGGTAGTATTAACTTCGATTTTGTATTTCAAATTACGAATAATGGTACGATCACTTGGAACAACTAATGGGGCGTGGTGACAGCAAGGAGGAATATCAACTGGTGGTGGATTATGGGAATGGTTGTTTCTAAGAGGAGCTGACATGACGAACTGAACTGGTCATGCGATGTATTATCTATTTATAAGAAACTGGTAGACTATACGAGATAACAGAAATTGAAATTGCCCCTTTATACACACATCACAGGGTACACACAGCCAGGCCAAAAGGTCAAAAGATAAGCTCGTCTATGTGGGCTTCGCCCACTGCGTAGCAATGCGGCTTCGCCGCAGACGAGCTTATCTTTGTGAGCTTACTGAATTTACGACAATATGCCGTACTGGAAATTCCAGTACACCAAAATGTAGAATATATAGCAGCCTGAAACTGAGTATTCAGTGATGTTAGTGACAAGTGGAGGTCTAATTGAACTGAATGTTCGATATTTCGTTTAAATTGATAATTCAGTAAGCATGCGCAGTAGCTGAGAATTCAGCACAAGTATTGCACGCGATTATAGAATATTCCATAAATTCATATTATTCATAAGACAAAAATATTTTATTTATTTGCAAAAATAAATTAGCACAAACAATTTTTTATGAAAATATATAATTAATTAACATGGTCTAATCATTACAACAAAGTTGAATTATTCAATTAATTCGATAGCATATTTGCCCAATCAATGAACGTACAGCTGCCGAAACCTCCAAATTTTTTAGGTTACGCCGGAAATTCTATGGCCTAAAAATAACCAGCATTGTCGGCATTCTTTTGGGGAATCCAGTTTAAAAACGTGAAACGCCTTAAAACAAGTGTCTAAAGCAAGGAAAAACGAACTTGCTCAGGGCACAGCAACATTCTGGAAAATTATAAAATACTCGGTGAAAGCCAAGTTAGTTTTGGTTCCAAGTCCTAAGACTTCGGCCCTTCTTTTCGGCTATTACGATAGCAACTTCAGTACTGCTCTGAAAAGTTATAATTTTGTTAATTGAAATTCGGAAACAATGTATTTATTAAATATTGGGTTCACCGGTTTTATAAGGATAAAGTTGTCAATTGTGTCCTCTGTAGTCGCCTTGCATGTTTTTTGAGTCTTGGAACTGACGTACTCAGAAGATTTGGTTGTTTTTCCTCTTGCAGATTTTCTCGCAACGTTTGTTAAAGCTGAACCCTCTTCAGGCTCAGATAACCTTTTAATTGGAAACGACTTGGGACCACACAAAGGAAGTAAATAAGGCAACAAGTTCAGCCCCAACATTCTTTGTTGGTCTGTAAATAAGTTTATGTATTCAAAGGATCATTCATTGAACATGTCATACACATTCAGGCGTAGGAATTGAAAACACTGAAAGCAATTTATCATCAGTTAAGATCCTTACGCAGATTTCCAATCCAAATAGTTTTTTAAATGAATGTCCAGATTCTTCAGCATAAGCAATTAGATTATTTGCTGCAGTCGGCCAATTCTTATAAATCATCATTGACAAAGATGGATAGCGTAAATTAAACTCATTACAAATCTGAATTAACAAAATAATTTTGTGACAATTCTGAAAATTAAGTCTTCATTGGAAATCTCACCATTCCCTCCATGTCGAAAAACCTATGAGTAAGTTGAATGACCTCACTTAATGATTTTATACGGATTATGGTCCGGCGTTCAAAAACTGTCTCACGCATCATTCCTGCTACCGCCTCCCCCATATTTGTTTTCAAGTACAAGAGTAAATCCTTGTCAATCTCAACATTTTCATCTACAATTTGTTAGATAATTCAATGAATTGAGATTAGTATTAAGTTGAGAACTGTACCTTCCTTGTCTGATGACCATTGATCGGTTACAGGAACCAGATTTTCAAAGCGACATTTGCTAGCTTTCTGAAATTTTTATCACTGACTTTGAAGTCGCTCCTGCAAAAATCCTGCCGGACATGTCATGCCAGACTTTTAAAAACACCACATAGGGTAGCCGTAATCTTCTTGGTTAGGGTCGCCAAATTTTGGAAATTTTGTAACGAGGTCCTTTGCAAGTTGCTTTAGTTCTGTCTTACGTGGACTAAATCGGAGGGGAAATGTTCAGATTCATTGTTGGACTAAATGTTCAGGAAATTGGTCAGGAACATTTCCTTGATACCCTAAGCTGATAGGTGCGCATGTCTATGACAGCGTATTTACTACTGCGTGTAGGAATTATTCGGATCTACGTACAGTAATTTGAGAGGAGTTAAGTTTAAGAAAGTTGGTGAACTACTACTNGCAAAGCACTTACAATTTTTGTGATGACTGCAGACTCCTCAAGTTTCACTCCAATTTCACTTAAGGATCGTGCGTCCTGTATGCTTCCACAATGGATGATCCGATTCAATCTCATATTTGTAGAACTTCTCCAGCGTAATTTGTTTGTTGAGAGAACTTGCGTCGGAGTGAACATTTTTGAGTCGATCAAAGATGTCTTTTGCACTTGTGCAGCTGATGATATGGTTTGTTTGCTTTTCATCTAACGAAGGAATATTTGCCGCAACAGTGGGCTTTGGAGTATCTCCGCTAACTAAATCCCAAACTTTGGCTGCCTTTAACAACAGGGTTATATTGAACCTCCAGTGTTGGTAATTGTTGTCACTTAGCACAATAATGCGACGGCTTTCCACTTTCTTAAACATTTTAACAGTTCACAGATTCTAATAAAGTTGAATTACTTGCTTTCACTTCAATTGAATTATTGGACTTACTGGTATTTACCAAATTCAGTTACTTTGGGCTCACCAGGTTTACCAAATTTTAACTTCAAAAAAAAAAAAAAAAAAAAAGGTTCTTTCTCAACTTCAAAAGAATCACTGCTCAACTTTCACAATTCTTCGAAATTTTAATTATTATTATTAATGTCCTCATAAAAACTTACTGTACGAACCACGCTCTGCTACCANCCCTAAGCTGATAGGTGCGCATGTCTATGACAGCGTATTTACTACTGCGTGTAGGAATTATTCGGATCTACGTACAGTAATTTGAGAGGAGTTAAGTTTAAGAAAGTTGGTGAACTACTACTTATTTATTATGCTAAGTAAATGGTTAAGAACAGAGTTTGAATAGGGAGTGCCCTGAACCTTAAACTCTGAGTCATGAAAAAGTAAACATAGCTAAGGGTTAGAAAGGGCCCTTGACAGAATTAGACACTGCATTATCAGTATTAGCAGAACTCGTGATTGTAGAGTATTTTTCCAACACTGCGCATGTCTAGCAACATAAAATGGATACTGCACATGTTAATGATCAATTAATGCCTACTACGCAGGTTCATGATCAATGAATGCCTAGTGAGCATGGGAATGATTCTGAAACAATTGTTTCATATGATCAGCTGAAACGTGTGCATGTCTAGGACAGCGTATTTACTACTGCGCATGTCTAACAACAAAATGGATACTGCTCATATTAATGATCAATTATTGCTTACTGCGCAGCTTTTTGGTAATTGTGTACGAATTTCTGTTCTTCTTTGCTGTTGGTTGATCCATTTTCATGAAAAAAAAATCCTTTTAGACTTAATTTTAAAACTAAAATTTAATACATGTTATTCAAGAGGACGTGTTATCTTGGCGAAAAATTTGAGCGGGAAAAATCAGCGTGTTATACATGAAGCCGTAGTATCTATAAGGTTTTTTGGGGTAATTTGATATTTTGGCATGCCTGTTTGTGAAAATACAAACTAAATTTTATTGACGACAAACTTGCTAACACTGAAACAGTTTCCACAATTTCAATATAGTGAATGGTGGGAAATGAAAACAAAATCCCAGTCATGCGGTAGTGGTAAAAAAAAATAGAAACGGGCTAATCTATATTGTTGCCTTGCCACTACTTCTCATCTCAACCAACATGCAAAAGATTACGGAAAGACCATATTTCTAAAACCTTTCCTCACGTAACATCACTCAAAAAATTTCTGCTGTAGAACTAAAAATTTACGAAAATACAACCAAATTAATTGTTTTTAGCACAAATTTTTGATTCACTTTATTTTTTTAAATTATTTACATCTTTGGAAGATTTGAATTTTTACAATTCAATTTAGTATTCCAAAATGTGAAAAAGGAATACTTTATCACCACTTTTGTGAGTTGTAACAGTGGGATTTTGGGAAACAAGATAAAAATTCAAAGATCATCATTTGGGTTCATAAGTTTTAATTTATTTAAATAATAAATAAGAAATTATGGATCTAATTACAACAATGGTAAGAGAATTTTATATTTTTTAACCCTATAGTTATTGATTTCAAGCGTCATCGTTNTATCTAATTACAACAATGGTAAGAGAATTTTATATTTTTTAACCCTATAGTTATTGATTTCAAGCGTCATCGTTTATAATAGTTGATTATTGCTGTCATCAGTAGAAAGAGAAATTAATGAAAACGACAACAATGAAGATGATAAATAAATTTCAATTATGTCATACTATTGTTCAATTATTTAGAAATAATCCCCACACCTGTCATCACCTTATATGTTTTTTTTAATTCTTGTACCAAAAAGCTAGCAGGTACTATTTTTTATATTACTTTGCAAATTTTATAATTATTTGAAGTAGTTGACTAGCAAATATTGAAATTTGCCAATTCATAATTAGATAGGAAAGACGTCCAAAGTAAACAGGTATTTGTAAACTAACCATTTTCACTAATGAATACCTCAATTATTAAAAAGTGAAAGTGAAATTGATTATTTTTAAGTGATATCATTTGGCCGAGTTTTCATACTTATTAATTTCATCCTTTTATCCTAATGGAATGGAACAATGTAATAATATTTATCAACTGTATTAATTACATTACTTAATAATTAAATTATCAAATTTGAAATAAAAATTTTTTTTAAAGTGATCTCAAAGTTAATTGAAATCATGAAACTGAATTTTATGATACCTCACCTTAGGGTTTGACTTTTATTATTTGAAATTTGCAAGATGGCATTATTAGAATTTTGTAATTATTTTGTAGTCGATGTTAATTCATTAGTTTGAATGACCTTAATAATTCAATAAATTAATTTGTATTATAGGGTCGACGAAAGATGCCACAAAACTTCACCCAATTTTCCACCATTTTTCTCTTGTTAACTTTAAGTTTTATAAGTTTGACCAATGGAAAACCTATAGTAAATGGTACGCAAGTTGATTCACCTGAGGTCAAGCCTAAGGTCAAACTTGTCCCAGACACAATCTCAAGCAGTAGTGGCATGTCACACGAAAATTCAGCCGAACGTATTAAACGTCAACTTTTTAGAGAACAAATCCCACACTATCGCTCACTCTCCGGTAATTTATATGCCCGCCATCATGGTTATCCACATCCAGGACGATGGCACAAAAATCCACAAAAAATCATACCACCAAATTATGATTCTGGGTTACATTTTGAGAATCCTAATGTTATCCTGAATGATGACGATTTCAATCGTTATGGCTCAACTCTCCAACATATTGATGACCATCGAATTCGAACCAATCCTCAACCAATTTTACACGAGTATCCTGATGAGTATAGAACAATGGTTTCATTGGATCAAGGTCAACAAGGTCAACAAGGTCATCATACATCCTTACCAATTCCTCTCATTGCCACTCATCAACCCTTCCATAACCACTATGGAATGACTGGATCATTTGAGCAACAACCATTTCGACAACAACAGCAACAATATGACCAGGTTGAACATGGAGGCGCTCTGATTCACGATGTTGGTGGAGACTATTGGCAAAAGTCTCATTCTGATAAATACCCTCAGTCTACACCCATAACCAAATCAAAACCATTCTTTGGTATCAAATTACCAAATTTTTTCATTCATAATGTCCCACCATTTTTGAAGGGTTTCTGGCCCGGGAGCTATGGTTCCTCCTCGTTATAAGAGAAAATGAAATCCTATTTCCTAAACATCTCTTCAAAGATCGAAATAGCTTTTTAGATCTAAAACTTAATATTTACACTACTATTGGATTTGAAATAAAATTTCAACAATTCATTTGAATAATGATTGATTTATTATTCACACCTAAACTCGTTCTTCTCCCAGTGTGTAAATGTGCATAAAATTTCTCAGAGACGTCCACGTGTCCTTTACCTTATTTTTTATATTGATTAAATAAAAAAAAAAGAGTCATTCAAAAAGTTAACAAATGAGTTTTTTGCATGATTTCCATTGTTATTACTATTAAGACGATTTCTTTGTACAGTGGAGCTCGCCTATGATGACTACGGGAGTAATGGAACTATTGTTATAAATGAACAATGGGGTGTAATGAACCATGTCTCGCCGTCTATACATACTTTCACTCTACCATCGTGAGAGATGAACCAGAGCCTATTTTGTTGAAAAAGTCAAGTCAATTGAATAAAATGCGTTGTGAATAAATGAACAATTGAAATTTTCAATCACTGGAACAACATTTTTGGGATTATTCCGTGGCACAGCGAACAAAACAGGACAATTGTCAAGATTTTAATTTTCTATTATTTTTCATCCCCTATTAGAGCTTTTCTAAATTATAAGTTAACTTACAAGATATGTACAATGCTGAAACAATGTACACTGCTTTTTTGATGTTTTTTTTTCTGCTTAAATAAATTCTTGTTTTATTTGGGTGGTGAGCAAAGTATTTTTACCTTGGCTGTAGCATTGGCTGTGGAGAGCATTTTACTTAAATACTTGGTAGATATTGATGAAATAATGCTAAAAGAAATAAAAAATTACCAATATTTATTTTTATTTTAGTTCAGACAAGTTAACTAATTCTTTGCATAATGATACGAGAAACTATCCATAATTCAACACAAAATTAAGAAAAATTTGAATGTCTATTAAGCGTGAGACGATTACAAGTTCTTCTGAAAGACGCTGGAGGGGCGGATTGGTGGTATCTTGCCTTTCGGCTTACAACGAAATTGCTATGGTTAAAAACAAATCAATTGACAAAAGTTACTTTCTGTCAGTGTATTCTTCCAGTCGATGGCATCAACATCCTGCCGGGTAAGGCTCCTGTAGCGTCAAAAATCAGTCAGCAGTATCAAAACTTATGGATAAAAGTTTTTAAATGGTGTCGGAGTTCCCAAAAGTGCTCCTGCAAAACCAAATTCAAAAACTGGAGGTTTTGAAGTTTTTCCACAATACCAGGTTACTCCACCAATTGGTGTTATGGGAAATTCACTCCATTTTTTTGAGTATCGCGACGAAACCTCTCAAAAATTTCACTTACCTTTACTACTTTCAAAGAGCGTAGAGAAAAAAGAGTCGGAATAAGTTGGTACTAGTGTACGGTACCTCATTGGTTATTACCAGGCCGAATGGAATTGATTATTTAAGAAGTTTTTGGTAATTGGGAAGGGAAATTTCAGGGAGCGTTGCCTGCTAATCCTTTATTAAAGTCCATTTCAATTGTCTATAGCAACGATCAATAGATTCTCTAATTAGTTGTACTCAACGATCTTTTTCCTCCCAAAAATTCCCCATTGCCAAATAGGACAACCGTCCAATCCCATAAAGCGGAGTAAAATGAACAATTTAAAATACCATGTCTAGTTCCAAGTAGATAATTGTGCTATGTACGAAATTAAGTTTAGTTATTTATTTTGATTTTCCATGTTTTTCTTACAATTTTTAACAGTTTTGTACGGTTAGTAAACTAAAATTTGACAAATAATATAGCTGGTGACGTGGGGATTACAACCGTCTATTGAAATTGGTGTTTGAAAATTTTGGTTGCTAATGGAAATAACGCAAAAAAAGCATAAAAAAAAAATTCTAAAGGCATAATTTTGGCTGATTACTTACTTCCATGAATAGTAATTGACAATTTATTAAAATTATCCAACAGACTTATATTATGTCTGTTATAATCTTTTTTTGCTAATAAGGAAGTCTAAATGTCGCAGAAGTTAAACATGCGTATTTCGTTCACACCTGCATTAAAGATTGCTCTATTCGCTATATATAGAATAAGTTTTTTTTTAAACCAGTAAATATAGAGTAAATATCAAGGTTGCTATGAGGAATAAAATCCAAAAGTCCTCTAAGAGGTTAGCCCATAACTATTTTTTATTTTATTTTTCTGGCTGACGCTTCGTCAGCCAGTATAATTTGAAACTGTGTTACTATGACATAATTTTTAAATTTCAATATTAATTTTACTGATTAAATTTTTATTAGTGTATTTTTATTAACACTAAAAATTATTTCGACAAGATTTAATTGTGCAGGTCGATATTTTTCAATTAATTATATTTTTGAAACTGTTAATAATTTAAAATTCGAAAGTAAAAAAAAATAAAATTTATTTACAAAAGCGGAGGTTTGTTATTTTTTTAGAATAGATTATTTGATACCTGTACCAATAATTGAACCAAATAAGTAAAAAATCATCGGATATTAAAAAAATAACTTTAAACTTTTAGTATTTGTTCATTATTTGGCTATATAGTAAACATCAGATGTTATAAACCGGATTTCATGGTTCCTATAATTCATTATAGCCGAGTTAAACTGTTTAACTACATAATTCTTTAGAGATTAATATGCAAAACTTTCGCAGAGAAGATGGGGAAATTGTTATGAAAATGAAAGTCGGAAGTGAAATTTGAGCGTTTTGATAGAAATTATTGGAAAATTTAGGAAATTATAGACTAAAATTAAATTTTTGACTAAACCTTGAGAACGGAGGAGGGAAAATCTTATACAGAATGTTAGCAGGGATGTTGATTGGTCATTGGCTAAATCACAAATTTTAAACAATCTTCACAAAAAATTTAAATTTGAAACCGGAAGTAGATAAAAATTATATACTATGTTAGTAGGGGTGTCATTTGGTCATTGGCTGAATCACTAATTTGAAATTGTCTCTTCAAAAAATTTCATCATTAACTAATTAATTACAAAATGAAATGACTTTTTTACTGTGCTTAAAATTTTTTTGGGAGTTCCATATCATATTTACTTACAACTATTTTGGCACTTGCAAGTATATTTAAAGTGTTTGGGACTATAGTCATTGTCATTTAAATTTTTTATCTCTATTTTTGCAATCAATTGTGTTGATTAATTTCTTGAGTTCATACCTATACCATCCAACTGATAAGACATGAAACTTGATACCAGTACCCAATCAAAATTTTACTATTACTACTTCATACAAAATTAATCCAGAAATTAATCTAATTGAGCCTAAAATCGTAATATCTAGGAAACTATCAAGGTCAACAATGAATTACATTTGTAGATTTCATTTAGTATAATCCCGGGTTTAAGCTAGCATTAAAATTTACTATGTCTTTGCAAAATGGTGGTCAAGCGGTGAAGATTTTATCAATAATACTTATAGTTTTAACAATTTTGGCAAATATCACTTATGGAAGCAGTATTAAATCTGGTGGGTACAGTATTGTTGTTGCAATTGAAGAAGCAGTAGTTCAACCTAACAATTTTGAACAATACTTGCAAAAAATTCAGGTCTGAAAATCATTTACTTAAATAATATCTTCAATAACTTATTACGATCAAAGTTCAAAACAACACGAAAAGTTTTTCTTTTTTTGTAAAATTTCAGCATTCTTTGCAAATATTTTCGTCAGAACTACACAAAGCAACAAACGGAGGTTTCCATATTAGAAATGTCGATTTGCTACTACCGTCCACGTGGAGAAATACCAATGCTCAACCCGCCACCACGTAATTTACATTTATCAATCAAATTTTCTATAAATATATAGTAAATTTGTGTTTATTTATTACAGCCAATCGTATGAATCTTCGGATATTCGATTATCCAATGAAGATATTGCACCATACGTTGAAAATCCAAATCCTTGTGGACTTCCGGGACAGTATATCAAACTGTCAAAAAATTTCTTTAAAATTTTGAATGGTGGTTCTTTTGGGGATATTTGTAAGATGAATCTTAACTGGGCACCGTACCTTATATTATTCAGCAAACTCTAAATTTTTTTCAATTTACAGGGAAAGTACTTTTAACACAATGGGCTCGGTTTCGTTGGGGTGTCTGGGAAGGTAATTTTTGCAAAAAAAAATAATAAATTTGTTTTTGCAACACAGCTATTTTATTAATAATTTTGAAAATTTTGAAAATTTTGAAAAAAAAAATTTTTTTTTAAAGAGCATGGGTATCCCGGATACGTTAGATTCCCATACTTCTACCTCGGACCAAAATCTGACCTTTGGATAGAAAATTCTTGTTCTAATGTTAAACTAAAAGGCAAATATGAGGACCTGTAATTTCAAAATCAAAATTTTGAATATTCAACATTTCAAGTTTATTTGAAATTTTTTTTTCACAATTTAGTGACGGAGATAGTTGCAATGTTGAGCAAGTCGACAGACCTACAGAAGACTGTCGTTTCAAACCGGATCAAATAAATGAAGCCTCAAGTTCACTCATGTCCTACCATTGGTTGAAATCTATTACACACTTCTGTGACAAAGGCACTCACGACAAATTGTCACCGAACAAACAAAATTTATTTTGTAATCACCGCAGTATTTGGGAAGTTGTACGAGAAACAACCGATTTTAAAAATGTCAACCCAGATCCAAATTTAGATGTCAAGGTTATCAAATTCAATAAAATTCAGAAACTTCCTACGAAACATCTTTACATTCTATTGGACAGAGGATCCCTTGTATGAAAGAAAACATTTTCACCAATACCTTCATTTTGAATGAAATTTATTGAACTTTTTTTGATTTACAGGATAAAACTTCAAGTAAAATTATTGTCCAGGCTATTCCAGAACTGGGAAGATTCATTTCAAAGAAACTAGATGACTCAGTTGTGGTCTCTATTGGTGAATATCCTGTTGCACCAATCACAGACGTCAAAGACTTAAGCCCATGGGTTCACATTGGAACACCAGGCACACGAGATAAATTATTNGCACCAATCACAGACGTCAAAGACTTAAGCCCATGGGTTCACATTGGAACACCAGGCACACGAGATAAATTATTGGAGTAAACCATTACATTATACATTAATTTAGTTATCATATTACTTAATAATTGTTTTTTTTGCGCGCGCATTTAACGCAATTTTCTTTGGGTAAGTAACACGCTGTAGGTATTGTAGAACATTGAACNGCACCAATCACAGACGTCAAAGACTTAAGCCCATGGGTTCACATTGGAACACCAGGCACACGAGATAAATTATTAGAGTAAACCATTACATTATACATTAATTTAGTTATCATATTACTTAATAATTGTTTTTTTGCGCGCGCATTTAACGCAATTTTCTTTGGGTAAGTAACACGCTGTAGGTATTGTAGAACATTGAACGAGTGGGTATTTCGAACTTTTTTTAAACTACGAACATAATTGTGGGGTATAAACTTTTAGAAGCAAAAAATGCGCGCGTATTAAAAAAAAATTATAACGCGCGTGTTATATTCAAGAGTATATGGTGTAATTGATGATTACTTTTTTTAGACATATTATCCAAATTCCAAAAACTGGGCCTTTAGAAAGAGAATTTGGAGCGGCCATTGAGAAAGTGAGCAGAAAGATTCAAGCGCTTCATTCATCGAATGGTGCAGCGATTCTTGTAATTAAAACTGGGAGTTTTGGATCTTTCGGTAAACTAATAATTATTATTGTTTTCTCAGAGTGCCACCAAAGTAAATAAAACGATATTTTTTGCAGATTTCATCACACATGAGGAAACAATCTACACAACATTGGTGAAAAACAAAATAAAATTATTCGCCGCAGAAATTACAAGCTTGATGGACGGTACGCTTGGACCAGCAAGTTTAGAACGTCTCGCAAAAAGAACCGGTGGAGCTCATGTGACTATAAATGATGTTAGAGATGCTGGGATTAAAGTGAGCAGTTTGGTCGACAAAGTTGCCGCCGATATTTTGATTCCAGTTAGCCCAAGCGCTACCACCGAAGTCCTCGTGAGCCTCACGTTGTTGAATTCACAATCATTCATTATCTAAAGATAAAGTATATTTATTTTTCAGAATCTAAGAGATGTTGTGAAACACAACGACGAGTTCACTTTAAATGTGAAGCGCAAGTCAACGATATATGTTCGACTGACAGTTTTGAAAGTCATGGACGCAGAGTTGATAATTGAAGGGCGTCAAAATCCAATGATAGAAATTGAAAACGAATGGGCCATGCCTAGCAGACATACTCAAACTTTTACACATAGGTTTAACGAAAATGTAAGTTTGTCACCAATTTTACGGCGCTTATTGAAAAATCTCTAAATTATTATTATTCACTATGTATCACAGGAAAAAGAACTGAAAATTAAATTTAAGTGCAGAGATCCAGCGAAATGTGTCGACAAATCGGGTCAGCTTATGATTACCGAGAAATTTAACGAACCGTTGGAATCTAGCAGACTTAAGGTTACACTGACTACTTCAGCACTTGAAAATAAACTCGACTTTCAAACTACGCCCATTGCATTTGCAATTTACGCAAAGGTTTGTCACATTTAAAGTTTATGATTAGCTTGTATAAGTATTCAATTTATAACTGTTTAGATTGAATTGGATGGCAAACCAGTAGAATATGCTCATGTCAAAGCCACCGTTCGTATACAATACAATCTCCGAGAGTACAAGTTTCCACTTCTTGACAATGGACTTGGAAATCCTGACATTCAACGGTTAGATGGTGTCTATTCGTCCATATTTGTTCCGGAGTTTGATGCTCCACATGTGATTTCTGTACATGTGACATCAACAGGTTTTATACCAATTCCAGCCAATCAAAGTTCAATTCAGCTCCTCCCTCCTGACCAACATGACATAATTGATTGTGGATCCAATGGATGTGACACAGTACTACTGTCAGAACCTGTTTCAGTTATCGAAGACGTCCCAGGAATAGTCAGTTTTACAAATGTGAACAAATATCCTGGTCGGGTGAGTTGACTTTAGACTCTAAAAAAATACTTCGATTTATTTCAATGGTGTACATAATTTTCAGCTTCATCCTGAAAAAGTGCTCGACTTTCGTGCAGAACGAAGTCAAGTTGTTGTCGACAGTATCACTTTTAAATTCACATCACCTAATATAATTGGTAAAACACAACAGAAAGGTAGGTGGATCATGAATTCTTTTACGCTCAACTTGACCTTAAACTAAAAATCTTAAAAAAAAATTATTACTATTATTATTTTAGCTGTAAAGTACACTGTGTTTGGTGCAATGACACAAAATGAGTTGATTGGTGAGGATACAGTCAGACACGAAGTTGCATCTTTCGAAACTGTTCAAATTCCTGGATGTGAAGAACAATTTTCAACTATACTAACTGATAACAATTTTGTATACTTCACCGTTGTAGCTTTTGCTGATAATTCACCAGGCCCTGATTTACCTGTAAAGAAACAGAACTCAATATTTGAACTTTACTAAAATACGATTAATCTTGAGTTTTTATTTTTTTCTAATTTCAGTCTGAGTTGTCAAATATTGCCAGAATTTATTTTGAACTTGAATCAACTACATCACCACCAGATGTTACGACTGATCCTGTAACATCCGAAGATTCCACACCGTTCTTCGAAACAATTGTTGGAATTATAATCATTGTTTTCATTGTTATCGCTGGTGTGAGTCTGATTGGTGGAGCTGGATATTGGTGGTATAAAAACAAACGTGGAGGTTCTAGAGGTAGCCGGAGTGTCTAAGAAAAATATGATAATGATTTACAATATAAAATAATTAATAAATAATTAATAATAAATTAGGTAAACTCCGTATCAGGATGAGTTGAACGGTGACCTACTCAAGCTCCTCCTTCCACAACTCACTTTAAGGATTACCTCAATAATACTCTATATTTTGAATAAATGAACCTTAATTATTGAAAAGTACTTTAGTTGACTTTAGTTTAGTAATTAGTAACTTACCAGACAGGATCAACGAAACTTTTCGTAAGTTTAAACTATCGTTTGTATCGAAGTGAGACAGTTTAGCTCAAAAAAAAATTTTTTTTTCAATCATTATTTAGAAGAACACGAATCTTTTGTCATGTTTTTACTAAATTTTCGATTACCCTCCCGTACACCTTAAGAAGCCCATCCTTAAAAGTTATTGCATCAAATACTGGGATATAACAGTGTACTGAAATTATTATTATTGCAAAAGCTTGTTTTGTTCCATACTCCACTTATGTAAGTAAAAGTTATTTCTTGCGCGGAGAATTATGGAATTTGCGCACCCGCTCCCCAATGGTACGGAAAACGATTTTAGATGCAGGAGCGGCAGTGATTCGTAATTGTTAAATTCATTGTAATTGTTAGAATAGTTCGTAATTGTAATTTGAATTACAATTTTGTGGTTGTAAAATCACATTTTAAACAAAATGAAACCACAATCTGTGACTTACATATTATGGTTTTTGGCCCAAACCAACTATGGCGTGGGATCATACCCCACCAAACACTATATTTTTGAAACAATTCCTGTCTCAATCTCAGTTGGCGAGTCACCCCCGCCACAAGTGGTACACATTGACCACAATTTTCGTGTAATATTTTCTTAAATTTGCTACCGCAACATGAAAATTAAATTACAGGGAGTTAAAACAGACCATAATTAAATTACTATACTTAATTACACTCATTTTGAATTCGAAAGATTATGTCTGGTTATTAAAGTTTGATGTTGATTTACCACTAATTAATTTTAACAAAATATTTTATTATCCAACTCGTATCAGTGCTTGCGATATTAAATTTAAACTTTTTTGGAGCTTGTTTTTGCGCCAGGTAGTTTCATCTTGACGTAGCGGTATTCAATTTTTTAGTTTTGATTGTTAACTCGCGGCAATTCGATATTAATGCCTCGGCGATAAAGTGAAGAAAGTCAATCGTATTTGTTTACTCATTTGACATTGCATCAATCAAATTAAAAATATTCTAAATCTCACATTGTTTACACTCAGTAATTCGATATTTAGGTAATGGTATTTTAAATTAGAAAGAAAAATTCTCGATTAGTAGTGAATTGACTATTGGAAATTTTAAGAAAATATACTGATTTAAAACATTATCTTTGGTAAAAACAATTTGAACCTTTACCCATAATGTAGAGTTGGCAAGGTAGTTCCGATTTTTTACCATTTCCGAATATTTTTAACTTATTCATTAAGTTTTTTTTATGATGTCGCTTAATACTAATATGGTTTTTCCTTCCATGCTTCTCAACAAGCTCTTCACCAAGTACAAACACGTTGATTTGTATTATACGACAGCTGAATTGTCACACCAAAATTGATCATTTTGCCATAAAGCCGAAATAGTAAAATGAATTTTCTATCAAAAATGCACTCTTTTCAAAATTATTTGACTTAATTTGAAGTCATTTAATTTTGTAGCTGATGACCACCATCATGATGGCTTCTTGTTCTTGGTAACAGCACTTAATTTGGAATATAAAATGTTTATACTTTTGCGTTTGACGTTCTTGACCAACCACCGTTAAACAAAAAAAAATACAAGTGAAAAATGAGTGATGGTGGCTGCGTGTGAAACAGTTATCAGTAAACAACGTGTAGTAATTTACTGACCTAACAACCTTAGATTTTCATTTAGGTTTTTTAGGGTTTCTTTTCAGGTTTTCTTTAGGTTTCTAGATTTTCATTTAGATTGTCTTTAGGTTTAGAGTGTTAGATTCTCTTTAAATTTAGGTTGTTAGGTTTCCTTAAGGTTTTAAGTTAGGTTTTCTTTAGGTTTAGGATATTAGTTTTTCTTTAGATTTCTTAGATTAAGTTTAGGTTTGCTTTTAGGTTGTTTAGTTCATTCGTTTCTCTTTAGGTTTAGGTATGTTAGTGTTCGTTAACTTTACGTTGTTAGGTTTTCTTTAGGTTTAGGTTGTTGACGCCCAATGATTGATGTCAGATTCCTAATCTGCATTAAATTTTTGGTAGATTGACATCACTTCCTGCAATCAAAAAATTTCCCAATCTAGAACTTCTGTCTTGCAATAAAATGGATCCCGATCTTGGTTTGGTCTGAAATCGAGTAGTTGGAACTATTTTATGTTGGCGCATTGGAGAGCTTCTCGTAGGAGCGCGAGTGGGTGCGGGGGAACACTGGCCCTCAGTTACACCTGTGCATTATACTCTATTGGACGAGATGACGAGGACTACGACGACCAACCTTTTATTCCAATAAAGTTTAATTTAATAAGAAGACTTAATACTTTAGATGGTTACCAAACGGGAAACATTTTACTAGTTTCAATTAATCAGTAGACTATTATATTTTGTGAGGATCAAGGAGAAATGCCTTGTGCCAACTGTCGGGAAGATTTGGTGAGTAAAGGCGAAGACGAGAAGGAAGATGGTGAATTCAAAGTGGACAGTGGGGAAGAAGGCGAAGATCAAAAGTTCATCCCAGTAGCAGAAGCACTAAAGACTGTATTCGAGGGGACTCTTAAGCGTAACAAAGTAAGACAAATGATTCCTTCACAGAGTCAAAGGTCAGCTTTAGTTTTAACGTTTAAGTTTAGGTTGGTGAGCATTGAGGTTGTGTAACCCAAACAAAATTATTCCGTGGGAGTTTGGTCTTTTGCTAGAAATAAATTGTCAGGTGTCAAGGGAAGGGACCCGGCTACAGGATTTAATCTTACAGTAAAACTCGATGGATCAACCTAAGAGTGATATTTACCATTGAGGAAGCAGTCAACACCCATTACCTAAACCCAACCGCTTCCGGTGTAATTGTCATCACATCTGTTCCTTTCGTTAGAGTATCTAAACTTCGCTCATTTTCTTTTTTTAGAAACAAATTTCTGCTACATCAAAAATAAAGATGTGCCCTGGGTGCTTGAACGGATTGGCCGATTTGCATCGAACCTATGGGAAGTTCATGGGGCTGACGAAGGAAGGGTCATATATCCAGCAACTCCTCAACTGCTCTGTTCTGTGGCTCTTCGGCAGGAGTTCTGGTTCCACTTTTGGTGACTTGGATGAGGATTACTCCCCTTTAGTAGAAGTAAAGATGGAAGTGGAGGAGGATGGTGATGGTGTCAAAATTAAAGAGGAAGTGGACCCAGATCAGGACTCTCAAGACCCAGATTTTATCTGTAACTACGCTGACAACGTAATCTATGAGTCCGCAGATGAGGATTTCCCATTCCTCAGGTCAACTAGACGGACCACCGCCAAAGGATTTGGTAATTTCATTTTTTTTTAAGTCAAATGATTTACTTCATTGGATCGTTCATTTCTTAATATTAAATGGGACATGGCGATGGTAAGAAGCAAGTCGAGTAGCCGCTACCTCTCTTTCCTTCAACATTAAACAATTTAGACTAATGATGTTTATACAAATTTTTCTAGATCAGTAAAAACCTAGTACAATTTGCATTATACAATTTCAACAAGATGCTGGAATAATTTTATTTAATTTTTTAGTGCAATAAATTCTAACTGTAAAATATGGGATTACTTTTCTAGGTCTTCGACTGCGTGGAAAACGAGCCTTGGTTTCTGCAAAGCCGAAATCAAAAACAACCCGTGCAAATGAATCAAAACGGCGTCGTGCTGCAGTAAAAGCAGCTTTGAAACCTAAAGTTTCAAAGTCGCGAGTGAAGTTGCCAAAAATAGAGAAAGAGTCGAAACCAAAGAAACGAGTTCCACGCCTTCGGAAAACAGAAACAGAAGGAACTGAGTGTCATGGAGACGATAAGCCGTTCAAATGTACAGAGGATGGGTGTAAAAAATCTTTCAATGATGGTAAACTGTACAGGCGACATTTGAAGTTCAAACATGGAAATGCTTCTTCGGAAGAATTAGCCGACAGGACATGCAACATGTGTCCAACGCCTAAAGTTTTTGGACTCCCTTCCCAACTTCGCTATCATGTAGAAGCAGTCCATGCCACCGAGACACCTTTCGACTGTCCGAAATGTGACAGGAAATTCCCCACCAAGAACCGCCTTAGTATCCACAATCTCATGAAGCACTCTGCAAAGAACCCACCCAAGGAAAAGGAACCTATTTTTTGTCCACATAAATGTACTGAAGAACCATTCAAGACCAAAGTGAGTAATTGTTGAGGAAAGCGTATCCTCCAAATAACAACAAAAATAAATTTATTATTACAGCAAAACCTCTCATTCGGAAACTAAATCTCTCCACCCCGTCTCACCTCACGTGACGTTTACCGTAAACATTCAAATAATGTGGAGGGCAAGTGTGTATAAACAATTTGTGAATTATATGAAATATGTGAAACCTTACGGCACCTGAATGGAAAAAGGGGTGGAGTGAATTTTATGCAGCCAGTGAGAGATAGTTTCCGAATGAGAGGTTTTGCNGAATGGAAAAAGGGGTGGAGTGAATTTTATGCAGCCAGTGAGAGATAGTTTCCGAATGAGAGGTTTTGCTGTATTATTTCCCTACATTTTCAGTAGGATGTGCAAACTTCTTTCGACTGATTTTGTTTCTTTTCTGTTTTCGTTGATGCATAAAATTAATGATGATTAAAACTAGGGATGCTGCGGATAGTCTATCCGGCAGAGTTTTAGGCGCCGGATATCCGCAACACCTCTAATTAAAAATTTTTGTTTAGTTTACCCCATTTAATTTTGTGACCTATTTTTTTCAGGTGGGTCTGAAACTGCATTTGAAGTCAATCCACAACGAGACCCTGAGCTACACTTGTGTGACATGTGGGAAAACATTTCAACGAGGTACTCGCTATCGCCGCCATCTCAAGTACAAACACGGTGAAGGACTCACCGAACAAGATCTTGAAGGGCGGACGTGTGGCGTCTGCGCAAGAGTTTTTGAAACTCCATCTCAACTCCGTTACCATTCACAATCAGTTCACGTGACAGAGAAACCTTTTGAATGTGATGAGTGTGATCGTAAATTTCCTACGAAAAACTATCTCAGCATTCACAAATTGACAAGGCATGAGAGAGGTTCAGTTAGACATCCCTGTGAGCAATGTGGTAAAACATATTGCAGCAAACCCGCTCTACAGGAGCATGTCGACGCAGTCCATCTGCGGAAAAAAGAAATTGTGTGCGACGTATGTGGAAAAAAGTTTGCTAGGCAAAACGGTCTCAATCGACATATGGAAGTACACGACCCCACACGAGAGAGAACCTTCCAATGCCTTCAGTGTTTGCAATACTTCATCTCAGGTGAGCAGAACAAAATCTGTTATCCTCATTTTAATTTGATTGGTTGTTTTTAGACTTAGAATCTTGATCTAAAGTCAGTGCAGTCAGCCTCTCTCAGACAAACGTGTTAATTTTAAACTAACTTTATGGTTTAGAGAAAACGTTGAAGACACATATGAAAGTTCATTCCGGTGTGAAAGACCAGCTTTGTCCGCAGTGCGGAGACGCATTTCTTCACTCTGCCTCACTTCGCCGTCACCTCCATGCGAAACATGGGATTGTTGCGACAGAAGGTGTAGATTCTTGCGGTGGTCATACTTGTGAGCAATGTGGGAAAACTTTCAAACTCAAAGAGTATCTGCGACAACATCTGCGTTCAATTACACATGGGGGTAAAGGTCACACGGCTCAAAGGAAGCGACAGTCAGGCTCTGGATATGATGACTCCAATGCTGATTCTCCTCCTCCCACAGTCCGACGGAACAAGAAACCAAAAGTCTTACCTCCACCTACTACTGTCAGTCTCACACTACCCCAGACGAGAATTGACCTCAGCACTGTCCATCCACATCCTAACATATTCTGGACCCATAATTCACTCATCCCCGGTCACACGCACTACTATTAGTAAACTAGAAAAAAACACGAAAGGTCCTCTTTTTTCACTTTTCACTCCTCCGACTATNACACGCACTACTATTAGTAAACTAGAAAAAAACACGAAAGGTCCTCTTTTTTCACTTTTCACTCCTCCGACTATATGGGTTTTTGTAAGCAAGCAATATCCATTGCGTTCATGATTAAAAATGTGGCATGACTAAATTTTAAATAGAAGAATCGTATTGCGTAAAACTTTTACTCTTTCCAAGTAAACTTTTTCGAAGTTTCTATACTTAGAACTATGTCACGACACTACGGTTCAATGGANACACGCACTACTATTAGTAAACTAGAAAAAAACACGAAAGGTCCTCTTTTTTCACTTTTCACTCCTCCGACTATGTGGGTTTTTGTAAGCAAGCAATATCCATTGCGTTCATGATTAAAAATGTGGCATGACTAAATTTTAAATAGAAGAATCGTATTGCGTAAAACGTTTACTCTTTCCAAGTAAACTTTTTCGAAGTTTCTATACTTAGAACTATGTCACGACACTACGGTTCAATGGANGTTTACTCTTTCCAAGTAAACTTTTTCGAAGTTTCTATACTTAGAACTATGTCACGACACTACGGTTCAATGGACTATTCATGAAAATAAAATAAAAATGTAATAATCCACTCTTGAAAGATTTAAAACACTTGATTTACTTAGTGGATTGTTCATTTTTAGGTTTGTTGAAGTAGCAACGATATTGGCATATTCTTAATCTTTTTGTGCAGTACAGTCGTAAAAGTTTAGGAAATCTGTCTAGTCTACGAATAAGGAGGAAAGAATACAGGGACAGGCAATAACAACTGACANGTAAAAGTTTAGGAAATCTGTCTAGTCTACGAATAAGGAGGAAAGAATACAGGGACAGGCAATAACAACTGACAGGGGATACCCCACACTCCTACTCCTTTCCTCAACCATAAATGGGCAAGGAATATCCCACTTCATAGATGAATTTAATATCAATTAACATTTCATGTTGATTCTGTGAGTGGGCTCGCGAAATGTGTCAAGAAAATCCTGATTGGTTTTGTTCAATAATATTTGGCGACGAATGTAATGTATCTTTGGATGGTGAAGTCAATCGACAAAATTTTTGGTAATTNGTAAAAGTTTAGGAAATCTGTCTAGTCTACGAATAAGGAGGAAAGAATACAGGGACAGGCAATAACAACTGACATTGGATACCCCACACTCCTACTCCTATCCTCAACCATAAATGGGCAAGGAATATCCCACTTCATATATGAATTTAATATCAATTAACATTTCATGTTGATTCTGTGAGTGGGCTCGCGAAATGTGTCAAGAAAATCCTGATTGGTTNGCTCGCGAAATGTGTCAAGAAAATCCTGATTGGTTTCGTTCAATAATATTTGGCGACGAATGTAATGTATCTTTGGATGGTGAAGTCAATCGACAAAATTTTTGGTAATTTACTCTAGGCTTATTTATTGGATATTTTGCAACTTCTTTCAATTTTCTTTGTCTGCAATATTTTCCTAAAGTATTGGGATGAAAAGAATCCGAGTTGGGCAGCGGCAGTTAAATCGCAGAGTGCGCATAAAATCAATCTGTGATGCGGGGATTATTGGCAACAAGGTTGTACGACATTATTACTTTGATGGAAATATCACCGCTGCTGCTTATGTCACAATGTTGGAGTCCAGAATTATTGTTGAATGTCAACTTGCCGCAGCGGAGTGACCGCCTTGGCCATTGCATTGAAATGTATGGGGGTCATTTCGAGCATATGATAAACTAATTTAGTGTTCAGACCTACCTTCAAAATTAACTTTAAATTCCAAAGGAAATTAATAAATTATTGCCCATTTGTGTAAGTTTGAAAGGGTGCTTAGTAGAAGTGTGGAGTATCCCCTGTCAGTTGTTATTGCCTATCTCTGTACATTTGTCACAAATTTAATTTCTTCACTTTGTTTCTTTGGATTTGAAAGTTTAGTAGCAAAAAGGTGGATTTTCTGTCAACTCGATTCCTCCAACATTGAAAGGAGCCATCCAAAAATTGTGATAATGGCAACGTAGCACTATGGTATGCTTCTTAATTAATAACTAAACGTGTGACTCGTGCTCGCTGCTGGATAAAATCTTCATACTCCGGAAACTTGCATTAAAGTATCAAAAGTTATGAACTATTGTAGATCGAATTTTCCAAACCTAACTCGGAAAACCAAATAAATTCTGAGATTATTCCACCCGGAGCCTCAAAATTTAAATTTTATGAATTTGAGGGCGAAATATCTGGTGAAATCTAAAGGTCAATAGTATTCGCCTTTAGATCTTTTTCCAGTTCCGGAAGAAGACAACATTATCCGTTGAGGCACAGAGCAGAGGTGAATCTTTGCAAAAGTGCACAGTTCGGGACGTACTGATACATCTAAGCATACTAATTTTAAATTTTAAATATTTTTGACGGTTATATTTGGAATCATTTGTACCGAAAGTAACCACCCACTTTTTCTAATACTGAAATAGAGAAAGTATGACAATTTTAGTAAATACAAGGATGACAAAAGAGTAGTTCTTCCTCAAGAACGTCATTTTCATGAAATTGATGTGGATTTAATTTTTCCTCTGATTTGAAGTTTGTGGCTTTTGAAACAATAGCTTTTGCCATAGGACTGGAGGGTGGATGGGTCTTTGCTGACTGGAGAGCCCACCACCCCTCCGGTGGTGGGCCCATCCCGTGCCCATCTATGCAATCAGGATGGGAGGGAAGTCAGCAGATGGCATAAAAAGCTGATTCGAGGCTTGTTCATCTGTCTCTTCCATGTATCACTTGCCATTGTACGATACGAATATCATGATCACGAAGAGTAAACACACTGATAAGTGTAAACTTTTCCTTATCAATTGATGATAAAAACTATAAATTGCAGGGCACTCTTGTCTTTTACGAAATTAAATATCATGTGCTTTTTTTTCTGCCTAAGAGAAACTTATCCATCCAGTTCCTTGTCCCGTCTGGAGTGGGGTAAGCTTTTCAAACTGCGCTTTGAGTTTACTCATCCTCCTTTTTCGTTGAGTATTATTTTCTAATTAGTAAGAAGTATTTACTGTATAATCTATATGTAAATATGGAACAAAGTGTTGATTATTTAGCCATGTCCTGTGACCTCCGGAGGACAGATTATTTGAGGTTTTATTTCAAACCTTGAACCATATACATCAAATATTTTTTCATTCCTAAACTCACAACAGGAAGCTGTGTTCTTAACAGGTCACCAAAGGTTTGATTTCAAATGGCTATTCTAGTAGTTGAACATAATTGGTGACGTCTTGCAGTCATAACTCGATATTTTGAAATTAGATATTGAATTTGAGATAAAAATATTAATCAGATTTCCAATAATACAGCATCACGAAAATTTCATCGTACAACTTAAGAAATAACCTGTAACTTTATTCAATTACATGCAGCCAATAAATAACACAATATTTTCTGATTTTTTTTTAGAAATTCTAACACTATTTTATTTTTTAGCAAGATTGTCAGTTTTAGAAAGTTTTTTGGCTTTTTATCAATATTTTTCAATTTTATAGTCAAAAAGTGTACATTTCCACAAATTTTTGCTAATTTTTAGAATATTTTTTCCATTTTTGTTAAGAAGTTAAGTAAAAATTTCAGTGATTTTTAGAGGGAAAGATTCCGTAGTATAATCATAACCAATTTTAAATTAATTGTATTACACAATTTAAAATGCATAGCAAGGTTTTGTACGTAGAATTGAAACATTAACCACTTTTAAAGTTTCAGAAACGGTAAAATTGAAAAAAAAAATTTTTTAACCAAAAAAAACTTTTTTCTTTTGTTTTCTTTTGAAAATAACTAAAAAAAACATTCACCTTTACCCAAAAACTTCTAATTATCTAATTAATTAACTTTTGCATAGGGATTTTTATCTTTAATCCTCTATGATTAGTTATTTTTTAAGATTTGAAATCTATTTTTTGTGCCCATATATGCTCCCGACTATAGCCAACCATGTGAGCCTGTTTTATTTAAATTGAAAAACTTGAATTTTTATTTTTGCAAATCTTTTTGCGTTGCGCACAAAAGTTGTTCAGGACTTAAAAGACAATCGGTATGTGTTCAATGAATTAATGCGCCAGAAAGAAAATCCCTCCTAAAGTGTGCAGAAGTCTAGAATTTGGTTAAAATTTGAATTTTTTTGCTCGGTCAGTATTCACAGCTATTTAATCTGAGGATAGGCTTTAAAGGTCCGAACGTCATGGCTTAAACCAGAGTTAAAAAAAATCCGATTTTTTGAATTTAAATCCGATTTTTTGGATCTTTGTATTTCGATTGTCAAATATCAAAAATATGATGTCTGAAAGCGCATTNAATTTAAATCCGATTTTTTGGATCTTTGTATTTCGATTGTCAAATATCAAAAATATGATGTCTGAAAGCGCATTGAAAAACTTACAAGTTTTTCTGAAAAAATTTCTTTGAATTCAAAATTAACAAGTTGAAGATTTAAATCAATTTAGTCAATTTAAATTAACGTTTTATGTGTAGATATACATCTGTTGACTTCTACAACTACTCGAGCATTTGACGACGATGAAATTTGAAAATCGAAAAGTAACCGAATTTACAGAATTTATTGGGCCATTTCACCACGAACGACAGAAAAGTAGTTCATATAATCCTGAGAGGAAGGCGTCGTCTAAAGGCAGCTATGGCTCAACTCTTGATGTAACTTTTGTTTCAAACCGTAGTTCAAAAGGATCTTCTGGAAGATGTCATCAACTTTATGCAGCTCTAGCAGGTAAGTATAATTTTGTTTTTTTAACCAAAACGAAAGTGAAGTGTGATGGAGTTTAGTAAGTAATTTTAAATAATTTTTGAAAGTTACAATGAGTGCAGCTGGATTAGGAACTACAATTGCGTACACAGCGACAGCAATGCCTGATCTACGAAATGCTAAACCGTTTGGTGAAATTACTTCTAGTCAGGAAACCTGGATAGGACCTTTGGCATTAGTAAGTTTGAGCTTAATTTTATTTTTCCATGGTACTTTCGCTGTACAACGAAAAGCTTTCTATGATGAAATGATAATAGAGACAGTTTTCTTACTCGTTCGTCTTCAGTGGAATAATTAAATATCAATGGCTATGGGAAGAGACTTTTGGACGAATGACATTTTGCTGGGGAAAGCAATGCAATGACTTGTACTTGTAATTGATGGTCAAACAGAATTTTCACACGAATTTTTTTCGGGAAAGAATAAGCAGTTTCAGAAAGATCATCATTTAAAGTAGTGCAACAAAGTAAAAAAAAATCAAGGTTCTAACTAGTACAAAACTTATGATTTGTTGAGTTATAAATCTCATTTTGCCAAATTTTGATATTGGAACTACTTGATGCTTTAATTTATTTCTGAATAAATTCGAGTTTAAAATTGAAAATTTTTATCAATTTTGACTAGTAGGATACCTCCATCAGTCACAACTTCATTTGTCATTTCCCGACCCAGTAAAGGAATGTTGTAAAAATATAATTTAAATTAGTAATATTAATAATTAATTTAACAGGCAAATCATTATCAATCAGCTTTACTTACAGAAATTTTTATTTATTTAAATATCAAACTGGTTGTTCAATTGTTTCAACAATATCAGAATAAGTAAAAATCCATCTTGGCGTATATTAAAAAATGAGTTTTACTAAAAAATATGAGTGTAAAATCTTAAACAAAAATAACGTCAACAGCATCAATATGGTCATCTATTGAATTCAAAATTTAAAATTTTATATGTCCAACTACGGAGAGTTATATTTATATGATAGATGAAAAAAATTTTTTATTTAAACATTCACGGCGAGTTGAAGGAAATTTGAAAACGTGAGACAAAAATTTATGCTAGCTCATATTGCATTTATAAATACCTACAATTCACTTACACAGAATTCTTGGTTAGCATAATTAGTATGATTAATTTTTAATGGTGCAATTTAAAATTGCAAAAAAAAAAACGTTAACAGCACCCGGGGTTCCTAGGCAGTCACCCATCTAAGTACTAACCGGGCCCGACGTTGCTTAACTTCAGTGATCGGACGAGGGTTCCTAGGCAGTCACCCATCCAAGTACTAACCGGGCCCGACGTTGCTTAACTTCAGTGATCGGACGAGAACTGGTGCTCTCAACGTGGTATGGCCGTTGAAAAGGAGCAGAGCGAGAACTCTCATAATTATATCAAATAAGTTTTTTAAAGTGAATACAAAGACGAGAGACGTTGATTTTCTCAAAATACAGAAAAAGATAAGCGCAAATCAAGGTGGCTTTTGAAATTTTGAAGCATGCGCAGGCCAGTTTTGAACTTTGAAAAGTTCAAATTGATTGATTTCAATTTGCAAAAACATTAAGGTTCTACGATCGCTTAGAAAAAAGTTATGATTTTTTGAAAATTGAAATTTTTGGATGTACTTTTGAAACAATTCATCGTCATCATCGGTTTCGTCACAAAATAACATCTAAGAATTTAAATTTTCAAAAAATCATAACTTGTGAAACATTGATGATAGAGATTTGATTTTTCATCTTCGTATCCTTAATTTTCAATGGTATTTCTGAAATTGTGTAGTGTTTTCCAGAAAAAATTAAAACTAACAACTTTCTCTTTTTCTAAACAAAAATGCCTACTTTCTCCAGCAAAAGGGTATTGGCCAATTAGTTTTATTCTCTATGGAACATAATTTTAGCTCGGATCTCCTCAAAGCTTTGAGGAGATCTCTACTTTGCAAACTAGAGATAGAAAGTCTTCATCGTCGTTATTAATTTTGAAAAGCTCTCTCTTGTTGCGTGTTCTAGTTGGGTGCTGTAGTTGCCTGTCCAATTACAGGTTTTCTAATTGATAGTTTCGGTAGAAGGAAAACGATAGTTTGGCTGATGCCATTATTTCTCAGTGGATGGTTCGTTATTGGACTGGCACAAAATATGTGGATGATTTACATTGGAAGATTCATTACAGGTTACTTACTAGACATTTGAACAGAATATCAACAAAGATGTACAACCTGTCTTTCTATAAATGCTTTTTCATGTCAGGTTTCTGTGGTGGATCAATTACTCTTGCGATTCCTGTTTTTTTGGCTGAAGTGTCTGAAGTTGATATCCGAGGGACTTTGANCGGTGGATCAATTACTCTTGCGATTCCTGTTTTTTTGGCTGAAGTGTCTGAAGTTGATATCCGAGGGACTTTGACATCATTCCTCGACATGATGGTCACTGTTGGAATTCTCTACATGTAAGTCAAATATTTATCATAACTCATTAATAATTGAGCTCTAGGGAATTGATGTCTTTGATCTTTGATTACTAACGCTCATATTAGTTATCTCATTGGCACCTACACGTCATGGCAGATTCAAGCCTTTGCTTGTGGTGCCATTCCACTTTTATGTCAGATTCTCATGTTCATTGTCCCGGAGTCTCCGAGATTTCTTCTACAAAGGGGTGACACAAAGAATGCCAAGAAATCTCTGTCTTGGTTCCGAAATTCCACTTTTGAACAAATTGAGGAAGAATTTAGCACGGTAAAATTACTTCGACTATATATGAATTGTAAGAATAGATTTATGTGTGACCTTTATGAATTTTTAACTGTTTGCAAGTTATTGGAGAGTGTGACTGAGAGTCATGACAAGGGAGGTTCGTGGAAAGATGTCTTCAAAGTCCCTGTCTTGAAACCTATTGGCATTGGAATGGGATTAATGTTTATACAACAGTGTTGTGGGATATTACCGATTACGGCATATACCGTTGACATATTTCACTCCGCTGGAACTGACATTAACGATAACCTGTCTACAAACATTTTCGGAATTATTCAAGTGGTAAAATGCATAGTTTTTTACTATCTAAACCTGAGTCTTAGGCTATACACACCTACGCTCATATTCCTAACATTTTTATTTTGTGATCTAAAATTCATTTGTTAATGCGACAGGTACGAAATTGCCTGATATGCAGAGCTGGAATAATCCAGATTAAGGATTAACGGATTAGTAATCCGGATTAAGGATTACTAATCCGTAATCCTGCCAAGTTCTATTCAAGAAACTAATCCACAATACTTAATCAGGTTAAGGCGGATTAGATATTTTAATCCATAATCTCTAATCCACAGCTTCAAATTAATCCAATTGGGATTAATCAATTAATCCAACTGGATTAAAATCGTGAGTTTAAAAAAAAACAAATTCGAATACATTAGATCGGACTTAACTTCACCCTGCAATAAACTGATTTTTAAACTTCGGTGGTTTCTGCACAAAAAGTTGAACTGTGGGGAAATTTATATTTGAGGCTATACCTGTACAACAGCCTATTGTTACGACAATTATATGTTACATTTCTTTCCAAGGATGTTATTTGTTTTGAATTTTAGGAGATGTGAAATCAGAACTTTGAGCTAAAAGAATTGTAATGTATGAAATATTTTCAACATTATTTAAAGAATATTCACCGCATTTCGATGCAACAATAGAAAATTGTTTCCTAAATTAGACATTTCGCAAGTCTCATTTGCTCCGGTTGAACATGTTCTCAAAGCGCGGGTTTATTTTAGCGCTCAAACGAAATTATCTATAATAAATAATATGACATGTTCAATAAATTGATAGTTTATAAAGCTAATTTTTGATTTTATGAAGCCTATTCATTGCGAACAAACATCATTAACTGCGTAAAAATTAATGAATTGCTTAATCCGAATGAAACATATTATACCAATAAAATAAACAAAATTCAGAAGAAACGTAACAATGAGAGAAACTTGTCTTTATAATATAAATTTTTTCATCATTCCAAGGGGAATGTTATAACAGCTGATTCATCAAATTGTACACTTGACTTCAAACAAAATTACAGTTAACAAAATTGCTGAATTAAAATAAAAGGAGTAAAAAAAATTTTTTTTAATCCTTAATCACGAAATTAATTCGGATTAATTAATCCATAATCCTCAATCCAACGAATAAGCGTGTAAAATTAATCCTGGTTTAATCCCAATCTACAAAACAGGCTAATCCTCAATCCTTAATTCTAATCCGCTTATTTAAAAAATGTAATCCCTAATCTCTAATCCCAACAGAGTATTCATTAATCACCCAGCTCTGCTGATATAAGAGACAGCCAATCAGGTTAATCTTCTACTACGAATCAATACACGATTAAAATACTCTTCTCCTTATAATGCTTCATTGACAAACTCTTTTTACAACTTTTCATTTCTTTTTCAAACCTGAAGGTTTTAACTTACTTCAGCTAGTGTAAATTTTTTTTATAAATGTCACCATGTTGCTGGTAGTGGTAGTGGTTTGGTTTCCTCATTGGTCCCTAGAGTAAATCAAATAAAGTTTTTGACCGAAATCGATAGAATTCAAAATGATGCCATCATCGACAAAACACTCGAGACTCAGTTTTGTGATGATTTTAATGGAAAGAATCAGAAAGCTAAATAATTGAACGTTTACTTTTATGTATTCAGATTGCAACTATTACTTCGGCAATGCTTGTGGACAGATACGGACGTCGTTTGCTTCTGCTCCTTTCAACAAGCTTTATGACCATCTCAATGATTGGAATGACTTCTTTCTTCTACATGAAAAATCATAATAATGATCCAGTGAATCAATTTCCCGCTCTAGATTATTTAGGTTGGCTTCCTCTTACAAGTCTCCTCATATTTATAATCGCATTTTCTATTGGAATTGGACCTATAAGTACGTTTCAGTAATGGAAGAATTTATTTTCTAGAAATATCACTTTTATTATTTAAAATTACATCGGTCTTATTTTTCAGGTTGGGTTTACATGGGAGAAATATTACCAAATCATGTCAGAGGTAATCTCGGATCTATTGTAAAACTCTAAATAAGTAATTCTACTTTTAATTTAACCAGGAAAGGGTTGTAGCATTGTTACAATTACAAATTGGAGTCTGTCATTTGCTATGACTCTTGGATTTGGCGGTTTAATGGCCACAGTTGGGGAAGATGGAGGATACGGAATATTTGGAGGAGTTACCCTCATTGGATTCGTTTTTATATATTTCTGTCTTTCTGAGACCAAGGGTATGACTTTGGATGAAATTCAAATGCGTTTTGCTTAAGAACAACCAAATAAAATAATTTGACAGAGGAGCTCTGAAATACACTCATTTAATGTTGTCATGTAGAAAGTCAACATTCAGCTAAATTTGTAATAAATATATGATCGTAATCGTACTACAGTAAACCTCGGTTAAGCCGACGTCGGTTACCACGGACCCTCGGTTACCACGAACCAATTGGTCCGGTCCGCGCCCTGAGATAGGAAATTTGTGTAGAAATGGAACGGCTAAGCCGAACCCTCGGCTACCAGAACGCCTTTTCGTGGCCTCAGTCCGTAAGGTAAATGTTTTTTACCTCGGTTAACACGAACGCCAATTAATTCATTAATTTTTAAAGAAACTTCAACTTTTTTCTTACAAAATTTAATGAATAACTTCTTTTGAATAACTTTTCAAACTTTGAAATACGACATAAAATGAACCAATGATATATTTTGTCATTTTTTGTCTCCACAACAACTTACTTTTATAAAGTAATGGTAAATTAAAACTACCTCAGCTAAGACGAACAAATTATTTCCCAAGTTGTGTGTTCTGCTTACGCTTACGCCGAACCTTGGCTACCACGAACCAAATATTTCGGTCCCTTGAAACCCGACTTATCCGAGATTTACTGTATACCGTCAATCGACAAGTTAAGCCCTATTCACAATCTTCTTGATTGATAACCAACAAATTAAATTTTGCCACCAATATATTAAATTTCAATCTTTATTAATAAATTTATCTACTGCCTAATGTTGTCTAATAAATTTATTTAATATAAAAAATTGTTTTTTCCATTTAATGGCAAGCCTTCTTAAATTTAATTGTAAATTATTTTTTATTGAAATTGTTATGTTACTCTGATTCCCATTTTCTTTTACACGAACGAATATCTATCTTCCACACAATGGTTTATTGATAATTAGTATGACAATTGTTAGTTTTTACTATACTAAAGTTAACAATAGGTAAGATAGAAGGAACACGAATTAAAATTATTTGCTTTTCATTTTACAAAATTAGAATAACTTTACTAATTTTTGAACGTTGGTGCAAATGAATACAGGGTAGTAAATTTATCGTATGACATTTTTCTTTATAGTCATCTATTTAAGTCAAAAGTCACGGTCAACACCTAATTATGGCGTAAGGTAAAAAATTACATATGACACCTAAATGGATAACCAACCAGAAAAATGTCAAATAAAAGTTACTCTCCTCACCATTTCCAACAAGTTTCGAAGAGGTCATTTTGTCATTTTGGACGTGAAACTTTAAAAAAAATGTTCAATAGGAGATTCAATGTTTAAAAGTTCGTAAATTTTTCTTACGCACCTTTTGGTCGAATCCGACCCAACTCCTCAATTACCAATGGAGCTGATTTATATATTTCACTAAATTTATCGAGCTAAAATTTATGAGTCAGAATAACGTGTAATATTAATTTAACCTAAAGCATAAATATGGTCATCTATTGAATTCAGAATTTAAAATTTAATATGTCCAACTACGGAGAGTTATATTATATGATAGATGGAAAAAAAAATTTTTTTTTTAAACATTCACGGCGAGTTGAAGGAAATATGCTAGCTCATATTGCATTTATAAATATCTACAATTCACTTACACAGAATTCTAGGTAATATACAGTCCAACTAGTATTTTTGGGACGACTGGAAGTTACTTTTGACGCATGCTATTTGCTGGAGAAAAGGGTGCTCCAAAAATTATTGCCAGTAAGACTCCTTAAAGCAAATTTTTTTAGATGATACTGTTTTAGAAAGATTATGCGAAAGTGGAGAGGAGAATTTTTTTAATCAAGTCTCTGTGACGTCTAGAAAAAAAGTTACGATTTTTTGAAAATTGTAATTTCGGAACATTTTTTTGGGACAATGTACATTGTTATACAATGGATTTAGCTGTGCTGGGTGCTAAATTAAAGTTTCAATTTATGTAAATTATTGGATTTTATTTGCTTTTGAGTGGATATTTAACAGGAGTATTCTACATGCTTTCTCTCTTACTCCTAGTTTCTCACTCCTTTCTAAACTCAAAGAAAGCAATGTTAGTGAAATAAAATTAGGACAAAGCTGTTGAAGGTATGATTATTGATTATTTTAGTTTAGATGACCTACATAACAAATATGGAAAAACTACTTAAAGAATACTCACAGGTTTGGAGTGTAGCTAAGGTTATTGATAACATACATGAGAAGTTAGGTGTCCCAAACGAATGTTCCGAAATTACAATTTTCAAAAAATCGTAACTTTTTTTCTAGACGTCACAGAGACTTGATTAAAAAAATTTTTTTCTCTACTTTCGCATAATCTTTCTAAAACATGTAAACAGTATCATCTAAAAAAATTTCCTTTAAGGAATCTTACTGGCAATAATTTTTGGAGCACTCTTTTCTCCAGTAAATAGCATGGGTCAAAACTAACTTCCAGTCGTCCCAAAAATACTAGTTGGACTGTAATTAGTGTGCCCAATTTCTAATAGTGCAATTTAAAATTGCAAAAAAAACGTCAACAACACCCGGGGTTCCCAGGCGGTCACCCATCCAAGTACTAACCGGGCCCGACGTTGCTTAACTTCAGTGATCGGACGAGAACTGGTGCTCTCAACGTGGTATGGCCGTTGACAAGAAACGTAGCTAGAATTCTCATACCTATTTCAAATGAGATTTTTCCAGTGAATACAAAAACGAGAGATTTTGATTATTCTCAAAATGGGAAAAGATAAAAGATTTCTATTTCAACAATCGTAATATTCCATTTTTAAATTGAAATTATGAATTCCCATCTACTCCACTTATACACTGTCATTTAAAAGCATAAGGGAAGGGACTTTTGGCCACATGTTTGCTGGAGAAAGCAACTGCCTTAAAATTAATGGTTAAATTACATTTAAATTAAAATGAATGGTTAAATTACACAAGGCTAGGTTACAGATACTTAATTTCGCATGAAATCAAACTTTTTCAAAATTTTCGCTTAAGATTCCGTTTTGAGTTTATACACGTTTTTCTATTTTGTGCAGGAATTTTCGATCAGATGAAAAGTTGAGAGAGAAAGACCTTTTTTCGCTATTAGCTGCACGAACTGTGTGTACCTTTTATGCACGGAATTGTCTCCGAAATGAGTAGTTTTACCAAATTGGGGCAGAAAGAACAAGGCCAAAATAATCATTTGAAAATACGGGCAAAGTGCATCAGTAAAATCAGAAATTTTCTTTCCTCGTGTGTATAATCAAAACCGAACTATAAACGGTTGGTTGGGAAATGGTTGGGATTTTGTTTACTATTCCATTCAGGAATAAAGTTTTCGCTATGAACAGTATTAGAAAATTTCGGGTGAAAATCATGTCTCTGTAAAGCTACAGGCAAAAATTTTATGGGAGAAAGTTTTTACAGTTTCGGAAAGAACATCCAAAAGCAGTGAATGTAGTAAGAAAATTAAGGCTCTACGATCACAAGAAAAAAAGTTATGAGTTTTTGAAAATTGAAATTTTTGGATGTTCTTTTGAAACGCCCATCGCTTATCACATCGTCTCAAAATAATATCCAAGAATTTAAATTTTTAAAAAATCATAACTTTTTTCTAGTGATCGTAGAACCTTAATAGTTTTGCTTTGTTACACTACTTTCGGATGGTCTTTCGAAAAATATTAAAACTTTACCCCTAAAAATTTTTCCTAGGATGTAATTTGACAATCAGTTTTAAGGAGCCTGTTTTCTCCAGCAGAGTATGTGGCCAAAAGTTCCTTCCTTTATGCCTTAAAATTACTAGGCGTACAGAAGGATTGAATCCAACCCTGTTTAAGTGGCATAGCTGGGAATTCCTAATTTACAATTCTGAAATGAAATATTACGATTGTTGAAATAGAAATCTTTTATCTTTTTCTATTTTGAGAAAATAAAAGTCTCTCGTCTTTGTATTAGCTGTAAAAAACTCATTTGATTATAACTATGAGAGTTCTCGCTCTGTCCCTTGTCAACGCCCATACCACGTTGAGAGCACCAGTTCTCGCCCGATCGCTGAAGTTAAGCAACGTCGGGCCCGGTTAGTACTTGGATGGGTGACTGCCTAGGAACCCTCGTCCGAACACTGAAGTTAAGCAACGTCGGGCCCGGTTAGTACTTGGATGGGTGACTGCCTAGGAACCCCGGGTGCTGTTAACGTTAGTTTTTGTTCGCAATTTTAAACTCATATTTTTTTAGTAAATTTCAATATTAAATATACAGCAAAATGGGGTTTTACTTATTCTGACATTTTGATGAATGAATTGAACAATCAGTTTGATATTTAAATAAATAAATAAAAAATTTTTTTTTCTGTAAGTAAAGCTGATTGATTTGATTGCCTGTCAAATTAATTATTAATATTACTAATTTAGCTACCTAGCGATTCGGAATAAGTTAACAGAATTATTTTTCTCATTTGTTTGTTTTTTACATGCCTAGTAAATGAGTAAAAAAATGAGAAAAATGAAAAAAATTTTATTAACTTATTCTGAATCGCTAAGTATAAAATTATAATTTTACAATTTTGCTATCCTGGGTCCGGAAACGTAATTAATTTTTACCCCTTGAAGTTGCATTATGTGTCATCATGATGAGAACGATAAGATTATGGTGATCAGGAAGTTTCAGATTTTTTTCAGTCATTGATGATCATCTGAGATGATCATCAATACCTGAAAAAAAGAAACAATAAGATAAAACTACAGAAGACCGTTTACCTGTGAATTTAATATTCAACTAAAGTGTGAGCCATGTTGGCAGCATACGCATTAGTTGCTGCACGTATGTGGTTTATCCAGTAATTCTCAGAACTTGATAGGAAAGTTAACAAGAAACATTAATTTCTGTTTTATTTCCTCCGCTGATGGAATTTCCTATACTAGTATTAACAACACATTACTATTGCACTGATGCCTGCACACACTATCTTGTACTTTTTTATTTGCCACTTTCAGTTGATCAAGTTGCTGTCAGTAAGTAGAAAGAAAATAATGTATACTATTATTTAGAGATAGAAAGAAAAAAAAACTATATTGAAAAACTCTCAGGGGAACAACAGAAACCCAATATTATTGTGCAACAAAAAAATTTGACAACTTTATNAATTGAAATTTTTGGATGTTCTTTTGAAACGCCCATCGCTTATCACATCGTCTCAAAATAATATCCAAGAATTTCAATTTTCAAAAAATCATAACTTTTTTCTAGTGATCGTAGAACCTTAATGGTTTTGCTTTGTTACACTACTTTCGGATGGTCTTTCGAAAAATATTAAAACTTTACCCCTAAAATTTTTTCCTAGGATGTAATTTGACAATCAGTTTTAAGGAACCTGTTTTCTCCAGCAGAGTATGTGGCCAAAAGTTCCTTCCTTGATGCCTTAAAATTACTAGGCGTACAGAAGGATTGAATCCAACCCTGTTTAAGTGGCATAGCTGGGAATTCCTAATTTACAATTCTGAAATGAAATATTACGATTGTTGAAATAGAAATCTTTTATCTTTTTCTATTTTGAGAAAATAAAAGTCTCTCGTCTTTGTATTAGCTGTAAAAAACTCATTTGATTATAACTATGAGAGTTCTCGCTCTGTCCCTTGTCAACGGCCATACCACGTTGAGAGCACCAGTTCTCGTCCGATCACTGAAGTTAAGCAACGTCGGGCCCGGTTAGTACTTGGATGGTTGACTGCCTGGGAACCCCGGGTGCTGTTAACGGTATTTTTTGTTCGCAATTTTAAACTCATATTTTTTTAGTAAATTTCAATATTAAATATACAGCAAAATGGGGTTTTACTTATTCTGACATTTTGATGAATGAATTGAACAATCAGTTTGATATTTAAATAAATAAATAAATAAATTTTTTTTTCTGTAAGTAAAGCTGATTGATTTGATTGCCTGTCAAATTAATTATTAATATTACTAATTTAACTACCTAGCGATTCGGAATAAGTTAACAGAATTATTTTTCTCATTTGTTTGTTTTTTACATGCCTAGTAAATGAGTAAAAAAATGAGAAAAATGAAAAATTTTTTATTAACTTATTCTGAATCGCTAAGTATAAAATTATAATTTTACAATTTTGCTATCCTGGGTCCGGAAACGNTTTTATTAACTTATTCTGAATCGCTAAGTATAAAATTATAATTTTACAATTTTGCTATCCTGGGTCCGGAAACGTAATTAATTTTTACCCCTTGAAGTTGCATTATGTGTCATCATGATGAGAACGATAAGATTATGGTGATCAGGAAGTTTCAGATTTTTTTCAGTCATTGATGATCATCTGAGATGATCATCAATACCTGAAAAAAAGAAACAATAAGATAAAACTACAGAAGACCGTTTACCTGTGAATTTAATATTCAACTAAAGTGTGNCTGAAAAAAAGAAACAATAAGATAAAACTACAGAAGACCGTTTACCTGTGAATTTAATATTCAACTAAAGTGTGAGCCATGTTGGCAGCATACGCATTAGTTGCTGCACGTATGTGGTTTATCCAGTACTTCTCAGAACTTGATAGGAAAGTTAACAAGAAACATTAATTTCTGTTTTATTTCCTCCGCTGATGGAATTTCCTATACTAGTATTAACAACACATTACTATTGCACTGATGCCAGCACACACTATCTTGTACTTTTTTATTTGCCATTTTCAGTTGATCAAGTTGCTGTCAGTAAGTAGAAAGAAAATAATGTATACTATTATTTAGAGAAAAAAAGAAAAAAAAAATATATTGAAAAACTCTCAGGGGAACAACAGAAACCCAATATTATTGTGCAACAAAAAAATTTGACAACTTTATCAAATGAAGATGTGCCAAAAAATTAGAAATTTTGCCAAACCCTAGGAAGAGATCATTCATTATACTTTTGTCTAACGCTCATAACGACTGGTTGGGTTAACAGCAGAAAAATAACTTAACACTTGTAATTTAGGCAAGTCGAAATCGAAATTCAAAGCTCCAAAATTTCTAATTGAAATACCAGTTACGAGAATTCTAAATCTAAATGTATGATGTTGAAGTGCTGATAATCGAAATCCATGACCTTTTAGGCCTTCAAGATCTAAATTTTAGATTTAGATTTCAAGATAAGTTAAAAGATTTTACAAATGAACCCCAATTTCTATAAGAAAATTTTTTTGATAATCAAAACCCATAATACCTAGGTGATCAAAATCGAAATCAACTTTCGATTCGTGATAGAAAGTAAAATTGAAATTCAACTTTTTGTGAAAATCGAAATCGAAATTAAACAATAGCCATTTGAAATGAAAATCCGTTGCTTATCAGATAGTCGAAATTAAAAATTTCGATTTCGATTGATCTAAACTGTCGATTTCGTGCTAAGTTACAATTATTGTATTCTAGAGAAACTTTCTCGTTTCCAATTGGTCACTGTCTAATATGAACCAAACATTCCGTACACTCAACTGGTTTTTATTACTCCTTAATTTAGCGTTCAACTAACTGGACTGGCAACCTTGAAGATTTCAATTTTTGTCTACAAAACATCAAATTAAATCACGTGAGCCAGTAACAAAGCTTATAATCTAATTTAATTATAATTTAATTCAATTTTAGTTTAGTTTAATTTTCTTTCTGCCTATAGTTATACTATCCATGCGTACCAGCCTGTACTCGAAAATTCGATTGTTCAAGTAAGTTTAAAAATGTTTAATATGGATAAACTTAATATGAAAAGCTGCTTATAACTAGGATTTGAAACTAAATTTTGCAGAGAGCAACATCAAAACTGAAACATATTTTTAGCTATCCAAAAAACATTTATTTGAAATGATGGATTCAAATTAGTTGTTTCTGCGCTAACGTGCAAGAAACATTAATTTGACTCGAAATTCCATTGATAAAATAAATTTCCAATGAAAACTATATTCTAATCACTGATTACCGACACGGAAAATTTTTAGGTTTCAAATATAATTATTAGTTCAAAATTCTAATACCAAATAAAGGTTTCTTTCATAAGAATTTATGACACGATGTTGAAACCCAAATTATTGAAAAACAGAATACGGATACGTAAAAACTCACGAATCGACTTATTGGCTTACTGAATTGTTTGCCTACTACTTTGAAAGCAAGCTATTTTCACTCAAAAGTTCCACTAATTCAAAGCCGATAAGTCGATTCGTCAGTTTCTACGCACACGCATAGTATTCTATTTTGGTTGCACAGTAAATTGATCCGTTTCCGTTAATTTACATATTTGGGCGTTTGTGTTAATTTCGGATTGCCAATAAAGTTTGGGTGGAAGTATATGCGCCATTCACCAGTTCAACTAACTGACATATTAACACACTTGAAATAGACATCTGCGCGTTATAATATTCAGTGGCGGAAGCGTTTCGTAAAAAAAACATCTGACGGCGACGGCGCGCCATTGGTACGCCGATATTGTTGTTCGACGGCGGCAAATTTAAAAAAATGCTCTGCGATTGATTGAATCAGCGAGATAACATAACTGTAACTCTTGTATATTTTTTGTATTCTATTATAACGTATAGTTTACCGTTTGCCATAATCAAGGCAGATGTGACAACGATAATTGATAATATATGTTGCCTTTAAAATACACTCCTGGTAAAAATTTTAGAGCATAAGCGGTTACTTTTGACATTAGCTCTCGTCCTGGAGAAAGTTTCATGATTATCTGTCCATTTCATTATTTGAACATTGTTAACTAATGTTGAAAAGTAGGTAACACGGGTAAAATATTACATCCCTAGGATCAAAAACTCAAAAGAGACAATGTATTTTGAGACAATGTACTAAGAGATGGATGGCTTTCAAAAGAACATCCAAAAATTTCCATTTTCAAAAAATCATAACTTTTGTTTTAGTGATCGTAAAGTCTTGAATTTTTTACCGTGTTCCACTACTTTTGGATGGTTTTTTTGAAACTNCTTTTGTTTTAGTGATCGTAAAGTCTTGAATTTTTTACCGTGTTCCACTACTTTTGGATGGTTTTTTTGAAACTGCTAATACTTTCTCCGAAAAAGAATGCAGTCAAAATGCTGTTGACCATCAATTACTAAGGCACTGCTTTCCCCAGCAAAAGCGCATGAGCCAAAAGTCCCTTCCAATGGCTTTGCTATTTGCAGTTCCACTGTGTTTTAAGCTTTCCTTTTCTAAACTAGTNAGCCAAAAGTCCCTTCCAATGGCTTTGCTATTTGCAGTTCCACTGTGTTTTAAGCTTTCCTTTTCTAAACTAGTACTATTTACACAAAATATCTTCCATCTATTTTTCAAAATTTTGCTACTAGGTGCTAAGAAAATTTGTAATCTCATATTTGTCAAATTTTTTTATTTAAGTATCACTTCAATTTTTGATGATATTGCACAGTGGTAGAAATTTTTTTCGCGTATTTTTAAGAGTAATTGTTTGTGCAGGTGTAAAAAATTCAAAAACCGAGGACTGAAAGAATAAATTGCCCCTGTAGCGACTAAATGACTAATTAATGACGCAAGCAATTATTCAGTCTTGTTAGATGGAAAAGTGATCTTTTTCCACTTTCCCTTGCGTCCCTCTCTTCCACTGTCCAGACGACAGACGCCCTCTTGAGACGCCTGAAGTTTGGTCGCTTCGTCATACTCCTGGAAATCACAGATTTCTATCGGGGTATTTAGTCCCCCAGCCCTCATCCAGTCAACATTTCTCCCAAGACAGTCAATTAAGAATCACATTTTCCCCATTTACGTCCCATGACTGTTTGACCTATGGCCATTCCCTGCCCTAGATAATTCCCCGAACTGTTTCCCAAAACATCCCCATTTCCGTTACTTCCAACATTATCCTGCCTCTGGCGTTACTCTACCCGAGACATTGCCCTACAACGGTTATTACTCCCGACCCTACCCCTTACCGTTCCTTCTCAACGCAATCGCCCCAATGAAATCCCTACCCTACAAACCCTCTCTCTACCGCCTCAGTGCACTCCCTACCGTTCGAACGCAATCCCTAGGACCCAAGCTCACACTCTACCGCACAAAGGTTTTCCCAGCCGCCCAATCTCCCTTACTACCACCCAACCGTACTCCCTACCGTCCAACCATTCTCTCTGCCGTTCACCTTTCTTTCTACGTTTTATGCATTGCAACACATGGTTATTCCGTTTACAACTGTTTATTGTATATAAATAAATGAATCTGTTTCTATCGTAGACAAAATTACATTTTGCACAGAAAATTCTTACACTAATTAGTTGCCTTGTTCGACAAGGGGTTTACATAAAAGTACAATAGAAGTTTGGTCCTAAAATTTGTCCAATTTGCTAACTTTTAGTATAGTTATCTATTCTCATAAAACTTTAACGAATGAAAAGAATAAGAAATTCATCCCAAATTGAAGTGAAGTTAAAATTCCGAGAAGGGTCTTTTTTGTATTTCCTTCACTTTGCGCTTATTTTTGTTAAAAAACTCAACCAACAGCGAAATACTGTTGGAATTTATGTTGCCATATGCAAAATTAGTAAAAAAAAATGTGATGTGGGAAGTGTAATTGTAATGTGAATGAAACCAGGTTCAATTAATTCAATTACACAAAATTACACCTGGAGTTGTTAAACTAAAAGTAATTGTAATCGTTCCGATCTCCGTTATAAGTAGACTGAAGTATTGCATTATTATACAGATTATATATACAGATTCCTCAGTTGAATTCTTTACTGGACAAATTAAATTTTAATTGTTGCTCCCACTTCTATTTAATTTTTTGGTTTATCTTGGCTGTATGAGTTCATGGAGTGGTTATTGCGTTTTAAAAAAAAACTAATGGTGTCCTTGATTTTCCATTATGGCAAGGGTAAACTCAACATACACTAATAAATGGTTTTAACTACTGGATATTGCAGCATCTTCGTATTTAGCAGTGTTGAGTGCTTGCTTAACGTGTTTGTTATTAATTATTTAATTGTTATGCTTGATTTGTGCCTAGCTCAGATAACAATTGGCTCAGTTGGCAGATAACAGCTCCTTGATGCTGTGATTATTTACATTTTAATAATTATGAATTATCACACGCTAATTATTTTAGTATATATTAGAAAAGGTTTGTTCTAAACCCTAGCTTTTCTTCGTATTACGAAAGTAAATAATTGTGGAAATTCTGATCTTTTGCATTATTGAAAATTAAAGTGAATTACAATAGCAATATTTTTTACAAACAACGTACATTTCTACAGTGCACTTGTCGAAGGTTAGCAAATTTGTATGCGAAAAAATCGCATCTTTTTTCACGGAAAATGCTAAAGCTGACCGAAATTTTGGTGCAGGTTTTCGGCGCAAGTATCAAAAAGCGAACAAAAAATTTTTACTTCCACTGAGAAATTGATCAAACAGACACATACAGTCCAACTAGTATCTTTGGGACGACTGGAAGTTACTTTTAACCCATGCTATTTGCTGGAGAAAGGGGTGCTCCAAAAATTATTGTCTGTAAGACTCCTTAAAGCAATTTTTTTTAGATGATACTGTTCACATGTTTCAGAAGGATTGTATCATGAGAAGTTAGGTGTCCCAAACGAATGTTCCGAAATTACAATTTTCAAAAAATCCTAACTTTTTTTCTAGACGTCACAGAGACTTGATTAAAAAAATTCTCCTCTCTACTTTCGCATAATCTTTCTAAAACATGTAAACAGTATCATCTAAAGAAAATTGCTTTAAGAAGTCTTACTGGCAATAATTTTTGGAGCACCCCTTTCTCCAGCAAATAGCATGGGTCAAAAGTTACTTCCAGTCGTCCCAAAATACTAGTTGGACTGTATAGCTCTTCTCTTTGGTTATACAGTGGAGCGCGCTTATAAAAACTTCCGATATAAGACCAATTTTTAGCGCACTTGGTTTGAAACAATGTATTTGATGAAACGTAAATTAGATTTTAGCTTAGACCTAGGTAGGGGTTACGGAACAGTCTTTCCCAGCAGTTTCTTCAAATTCTCTTTTGCTTGGAATTACCTGTTGTTAGGATTGGTTGGTAGATTCTAAGGAGGAGGGTTTACCATAGTATGCTTCGGCAACATTAGAGTTACAAATTTAACAATCAATAAAAATTCTATATAGATTTTTGAATTTGTGTCTTTATCCAGGCAACAACGTGTTTCCCACTTTGTGATGAAATATTTCGATGACACTCATCGAAAGTGTCAATCTGATACTAATGCTCAACTGTACTAGTAACTCAAAGGAAACACTGTTCAACACATTGAGAAGGAAGTACAGTATAACACGCTTATGAAATAAGCGAGTTTGCACGGAGAATTCTAGTCTTATAGCTGTCATGGTCTTATAACGGATATAAGCCCAATTTGGCCTTATAACGGAGAAAAAAAATTTTTTTTTGTCTTATATAAAAGCTATGACATTTTTGAATGGATTAAGCGTATATATTTAATTATTCGATGGTTATTAAATGAATAACCAATGATGGAATAACTTTGCGGCATATCATTTCAATTAATCTGTTACTATCGTTTGTTCTCTAATGCAAATTTGTCTCCAAAATCGCCTTTGTAATGGCGGAAACATGAAAGTGAAGTGGGTGGCAAGTGGCATTATTGCAATTGTTAACCAAATTATACGACAACAACAACTTTAATGCCAGAGTGATTTGGACTTCCTTAAACCTAAGCTCTCCTTATTTCTGTCTTTGGGAACATTGAAGGGAACTTTAAATTTTAAGTTAAGGAATTTGGAAACAAATTTGGAAGATAATTTAAGAGGCGGATGAGTATTAGTATCAGATTGTCACGATCGATGAGCGGTCATTGAAACATTTCATCACAAAGTAGAAAATACATTGTTGCCTATACAAACTCAAAAATCTATATAGAGCTTTTGTTGATTGTTAAATTTGTTTCTCTTTTGTTGCCTTAGCTCACCTTAAACAATTCGAAGCATTTAGGCATAAGTGTTTGAACTAACATGTGTTTGAACTAACCTATGGTTAATTCATGTATAGCTGTAACTGCTTGTGTTTTTTCAGATTTCAGGTCAACTATTTTAATTTGGTAGGATAACGAATAAGATCTTAATTTCTTTACTTTGTGCAATCTAAAAATCAATGTAGTAAAATAAGTTTGTGGAAAGGAATTAGTATGCCCGAGCACGTGTACAGCTAATAAAAAAAAGAGAAAATAAAAATGTAATCATGTTTTGGTATTATATAAGAGCCAACTACCACGAACTTCGGCTTAGAATTCGGTTGTTATCTCGGTTTTGGTCTCATAAATGTTTTGGTGTTCCGGACGACATAGCTAAATCTCCTAAAATCATAGACAACTACTTTTATTTGTTTCGAAAGTTAAACCAATTTATTCAAATGA
This sequence comes from Holacanthella duospinosa, assembly GCA_002738285.1. Taxonomy (NCBI): domain Eukaryota; kingdom Metazoa; phylum Arthropoda; class Collembola; order Poduromorpha; family Neanuridae; genus Holacanthella; species Holacanthella duospinosa. The sequence continues at coordinate 194,949 of NIPM01000190.1, read as the reverse complement.
ACATTTAATGTATAGGTATATAACTGTGGATGTCTGAAACTACTCGAGCATTTGACAACGATGAAATTCGATAATCGAAAGGAAATCGAATTTACGGAAGTTGTTGGGCCATTTCACCACGAACGACAAAAAAGTAGTCTTGAGGTGGACGCTTCGACTAATAAAGTCTCAACTCTTGATGTAACTTTTGTTCCAAAACCCAGTTCAAAAAGATGCTGTGCAAGATGGCATCAACTTTATGCTGCTCTAGCAGGTAAGCACAGTGTAGTTTTTTATCCGAAACAAAAATTAAGCTTTATATAGTTCATTAATGATTTCAAATATTTTTGATAGCCACAACAAGTGCAGCTGGACTAGGATGTGTATTTGCATACACAGCGACAGCATTGCCTGATCTGCGAAATGCTAAACCGTTTGGTGAAATTACTTCTAGTCAGGAAACCTGGATAGGACCTTTGGCATTAGTAAGGTTGAGCTATTTTATTTTTCCATGGTACTTTTTCTGTACAAAAAAAAAGCTTTCTCTGATGAGACGATGGTGAAGAAAGTTTCCTTGCTCATTCGCCTTTCACTCAATTGCTAAAGGAGAAAGTTCACTCAATTTTCCCGCCGTTCCGACCAAAGCAGTGTAATAGATGGTCAAGCATTTTCACTGAACTTTTTTAGGGAAATTATTAGCAGTTGCAGAAAGACGATTTAAAAGTACAGTATCCGTCAGAAATAAACAGACAGTGGAGAAAGCTTTGCTAGAATGACTCATTGAAAAACAATGTAAAGTTGTCATATTTGGTCATATTAGTTGTCATATTAGTCCTAATATGATATAAGTATAATATAATATGGGGGAGTAATATGACGAAAGTTGTCATATTAGTCCCCTTTGGTCTAAACTCCTCCAGACGTTTGCGCGCCACAACCTCTCCTTAACTGCCAACGGATAACTAAACTCGGGCTTATTGAATTTTATCATTCATTGAATGAGTGACAAGCAAAGCATAAATTTTTTTTCTCTAACGTCTTCCAATTCGGAAAGCCTAAATCTGCACTGGTTCCTTCTGTTATTTTATTAGAAAGGATTATCCGAATTACTAGCTTCTTTCTTCAAGTTCCTTTAAGTTCTTCAAAGAACTTAAAAGGTTATTTTTCATGGCATATAGTAGTAAATTTTAGCAGTTTACTTAAAATTTTAAACCCGAAAGTTTGGCGAGCTAGCTCACGAGTTATTCCCATTACTGAGAGAGCCAATGCTCCAGCTCAACTCGGCTAGTGATCCCGCATCCCTTTATAAACGAGTTGAATTACCTCAGCGCAATTCGGCTCAAACTCGGTTCGCTCGTTTAGCTCGCGAGCTGGCTTGGCTCGTTTGCAAGCCTAGTAACTAGTGTTCATACAGTTATCTGAAATAAGATTATCTGTTATAAGAAATAATCTGAAGTAATATGTGTTTGAGCGCTTAGTAAGTGATATGAGTTTATTTAGGATATATTTCTGTAGATTTCAAAAAGGAAATTTCGTACCCGAATTAGTCCGCGACTAAAATGGCATTTTCCTGATACTACGTATGCGTTTGAAGTCTAAAAAAGTTTTATGAGTATTTCGAAAAGTTTTTTGCGTTATCGAAAAAAAATTTTTTTCTGGCACAAATTAACGTCTTTTTTTTAAACTCTGTATGACGTTTCCCTACAAAAATTAAATCTAACAACTTTTCCTGCAAAAAAATGCTTTCTCCAAAGAGCATGGCCCAATAGTCTCTTTCATGTGAAACACAGTTTATGGTCAGACTTTATTTCCTTAAACGAAAGGTAAATAGTTTCGTCATTATTAATTTTGAAAAGTTCTCTTGTTGCGTGTTCTAGTTGGGTGCTGTAGTTGCCTGTCCAATTGCAGGTTTTCTAATTGATGGTATCGGTAGAAGGAAAACGATAGTTTGGCTGATGCCATTATTTCTCAGTGGATGGTTCATTATTGGACTGGCACAAAATATATGGATGATTTACATTGGAAGATTCATTACAGGTTACTTACTACACATTTGAACAGAATATCAGCAAAGATGTACAACCTGTCTTTCTATAAATGCTTTTTCATGCCAGGTTTCTGCGGTGGATCAATTACTCTTGCGATTCCTGTCTTTTTGGCTGAAGTGTCTGAAGTTGATATCCGAGGGACTTTGACATCATTCATCGACATGATGATCACTGTAGGAATTCTTTACATGTAAGTCAAACATTTATCATAACTCATTAATCATTGAACTCTAGGGAATTGATGTCTTTGATCTTTGATTACTAACGCTCATATTAGTTATCTCATTGGCACCTACGCGTCATGGCAAACTCAAGCCTTTGCTTGTGGTGCCCTCCCACTTTTATGTCAGATTCTCATGTTCATAGTCCCGGAGTCTCCGAGATTTCTTTTACAAAGGGGTGACACAACCAATGCCAGGAAATCTCTGTCTTGGTTCCGAAATTCTACTTTTGAACAAATTGAGGAAGAATTTAGCAAGGTAAAATTACTCCGACTATATATGAATTGTAAGAATAGATTTATGTGTGACCTTTGTGAATTTTTAACTGTTTGCAAGTTATTGGGGAGTGTGACTGAGAGTCAAGACAAGGGAGGTTCGTGGAAAGATGTCTTCAAAGTCCCTGTCTTGAAACCTATTGGCATTGGAATGGGATTAATGTTTATACAACAGTGTTGTGGGATTTTACCGATTACTGCATATACCGTTGACATATTTCACTCAGCCGGAACTGACATCAACGATAACCTTTCTACAAACATTGTCGGAGTTATTCAAGTGGTAAAATGCACATTTTTACTTAACTAGGTTGCCTAAATCTGAATCAGCTTATACACACCCACGCGGTTGTTTGATTTTATCGTTTAAAAGAAGATTTCGGAAAATTTAAGAATTGTTTATTTGAATTCAACACAATTTTTTTTGCATCATCGCTACTGTTTCACCCAACTCGGATGTTCATTCTGGTTAGTGGGAAAAAGTGGTGAGAGTGGGCTAGTGTTGGTAACATTTCATTGTTAATTGAACCCTCTGTACTCTTCAGAGCCAGCTGGTATATAAACAAACACCACTATGCTAACTTGGTGTCATTGAAGAGTAGCCAACTTGTACAATTTCTGCTGTTTAAATCTAGAACCAGCTTTGCGCCATCTGTAATCGCTATCCTACAGGATGAAATCACACTGCAAACCCACGCTCAAACTCATAACATTTACATTTTATGACCTAAAATCCATTTTTAGTGCGACAGATACGAAATTTCTTGACCTAAGAGACTAACCAATCAGGTTATGCTTCAATTCTTCTGAGCGCTAGATACAAATCAATGCACGTTCAAATTCTTTTTTTCTTACTATGCTTTATTAACCAACTCTCTTTTACCTTTTTTTACAACCTACATATTTCAACTACTTCAGCTGGTGTAAATTTTTTATAAATTTCACCATGTTGCTGGTTGTGGTGTGGTNACCCACATATTTCAACTACTTCAGCTGGTGTAAATTTTTTATAAATTTCACCATGTTGCTGGTTGTGGTGTGGTTTCCTCATTGGTACTTATAATTAGAGTAAATTAAATGAGGTTTTTGACCGGAATCGATAGGATTCAAAATGACACCATCACCGACAAAAGGCTTGATACTCAGATTTGGTATGATTTTAATGGGAAGAAGCAGAAAAACTAAATTGTTGAACGTNACCTACATATTTCAACTACTTCAGCTGGTGTAAATTTTTTATAAATTTCACCATGTTGCTGGTTGTGGTGTGGTACTTATGGTACCACATTGGTACTTATAATTAGAGTAAATTAAATGAGGTTTTTGACCGGAATCGATAGGATTCAAAATGACACCATCATCGACAAAAGGCTTGATACTCAGATTTGGTATGATTTTAATGGGAAGAAGCAGAAAAACTAAATTGTTGAACGTTTACTTTTACGGACGCAGATGGCAACAATTACATCGGCATTGCTTGTGGACAGATACGGACGTCGTTTGCTTCTGCTTCTCTCGACAGGCTTTATGACCACCTCAATGTGCGGGATGTCTTCTTTCTTCTACATGAAAAATCGTCATAATTATCCAGTGAATCAATTTTCCCCTCTAGATTATTTAGGTTGGCTTCCTCTCACAAGTCTACTCATATATGTGGTCGCATTTTCCATTGGAGTCGGACCGATAAGTACGTACGCTCCTGAAATTGGATTTTATTCGCTAGAAATACTTATAATTTAAAATTACATTAAGGTCTCATTTTCTAGGTTGGCTTTACATGGGAGAAATAATACCAAATCATGTCAGAGGTAATCTCGAATATCGAATGAGCTCTAAATAAATCATTTACTTTTAATTTAACTAGGTAAGGGCTGTGGGATTGTTACGATTACATCTTGGAGCTTGTCATTTGCTATGACTCTTGGATTTGGCGGTTTAATGGCCACAGTTGGTGAAGATGTGGGATACGGAATATNTCTCATTTTCTAGGTTGGCTTTACATGGGAGAAATAATACCAAATCATGTCAGAGGTAATCTCGAATATCGAATAAGCTCTAAATAAATCATTTACTTTTAATTTAACTAGGTAAGGGTTGTGGGATTGTTACGATTACATCTTGGAGTTTGTCATTTGCTATGACTCTTGGATTTGGCGGTTTAATGGCCACAGTTGGTGAAGATGTGGGATACGGAATATNCTTGTCATTTGCTATGACTCTTGGATTTGGCGGTTTAATGGCCACAGTTGGTGAAGATGTGGGATACGGAATATTTGGAGCAGTTTCTCTTATTGGATCCGTTTTTATATATTTCTGTCTCCCTGAGACAAAGGGAAGGACTTTGGATGAAATTCAAATTCTTTTTACAAAAAACAACAATATTAAAAATAATTTGACAGAGGATCTCTAAAATATACTGATTTAATGTTGTCATGTGATAAGTTTAACATTGAGCTGAATTTGTATGATGTAATCGGATTATATCCGTCAATCACCAAGTTAAACCATGTTCACAACCTTGATAACCAACAAATTAAATGTTAGGATTCAACATCTTAAATTTATAATAAAAACTAATAAAAATTGTTACTAATAAGTTTATTTAATATCAAAAGTTGTGTTATATCTATTTAATGGCAAGCCCACTTAAATTAAATTCTAAATTATTTTGAATTAAATAGTTTTTTTTTAAAGGGTGTCGATTACCAATTGCGAAATAATCTTCTGTTCAGTGAGTCCCAACTAAACCTCATCAACAAAACGCTAATTACCTTGAAAACTTAAAATCAACAAACATGAGGGAGACGATTCGTTGCTGAAAATTATTTATTGCAATGAAATTAATGTATTAAATAATCACAACAAATGTTCGAAGTGCCGTCCTTCCTCGTACAAACAATAGCCAAGTCGAACGTAAAAAGAACGTTGGTTATTCTGATTCCTTCAGCTAGTTTTCAATTCTTCCACATCAAACGACTGGTTTTTAAGTACTTGATTGTTGACATAGATATAATCCAAAGCTAAGAATCCATTGAACATAAATCTGGGGATCGCGGTGGACGAAAGCAGTTTGACCTATCCTACCAATCCAATGACAGAGAAAAAGAATTAATCAAATATTTTATCATTGCGANACGAAAGCAGTTTGACCTATCCTACCAATCCAATGACAGAGAAAAAGAATTAATCAAATATTTTATCATTGCGACAAACCGATGAGCAGGATGGCCGTTTTAAAGATAATAATCTTTTTTTTTGCGACTTCTACAATAGTTGCTCCTATTGTAGAAGTCGCAAGAAAAAAAAATACTTACTACTTAGNACGAAAGCAGTTTGACCTATCCTACCAATCCAATGACAGAGAAAAAGAATTAATCAAATATTTTATCATTGCGATAAACCGATGAGCAGGATGGCCGTTTTAAAGATAATAATCTTTTTTTTTTTGCGACTTCTACAATAGTTGCTCCTATTGTAGAAGTCGCAAGAAAAAAAAATACTTACTACTTAGNCTTTTTTTTTGCGACTTCTACAATAGTTGCTCCTATTGTAGAAGTCGCAAGAAAAAAAAATACTTACTACTTAGATAGTTTCACAATTGATCAAAAGTTATATTATAAAAGAATTTATCAATTTATCGAACCTTTAGTAATTTGGACTTGTGATAATAACTTATGCCCTGACATAATTTTACAGCATATTGAGATTGTTTTCTGTTTATATTGCCGTCAATGAAAAATGGCCAGATCACATTACCATTGAGGATCCCTACTCATACGTTGACTTTCGGAGAATTTTAGAAATTGGAATACATCTATCATGGATTCCACCGAAAGGCGATGATAACAGCCTATGAAAATACGGCCAGCAAAAATACGTCCTGGAAAATACGACCTGGAGAATAGGGCCTGGAAAATACGGCCTATTGAAAATACGACGTATTCAAATTCTCAGATATAATACAACGGCGATTACGTTAACAGTTGCGCCGCAATTCGCAAAACTACTCACCTCCCCATTAAAATACTAGTGTGTTCAAATAAGAAGGCGAAAATTCGGCACTAGCGTTTTTAAAAATCCCACAAATTAGAGTCTTGTGACACTTTTTAAGTTAAGAAGAGTTAACAAAACTTTGGTAGAAACGATTTTCAGGAACTTGAGCAGTTCATAATGTATGTAAAATTTTGACATATACTCAATTTTTTATTTTCTGCAAAATCATTTTTCAAAAATTTCGCCTTCTTATTTGAACGCACTGTATAATTTGAGTCCAAACCCATAATCTAAAGTTATATTTATTGAAACCAAGGGTCGTGCTACTAATTACTTATGGGTTGTGCCATTCATATTTTAAGTGACAGTGAAGCTAAATGACAATGGCATTTAGATATTTTTTTAACTCTAGCTTTAAAATTCCAATTGAAAACTGAAATAAGGGAATAGTTATTTTGCAATCTTTATTATGCATCTTATTTTCCTTAGGCAATGTTTTCCAGGCTGCATTTTTGCGGTTACTTATTAACTAAAAAGACAGTGTTGTAGTGATAGATGAATAAACAAATACACCGTGGATGGTTTCATTCCTTTATCAAGTAAATAATTATTGATTAATTTAAAATACTGTGGTGAAACCAGGAAGTTTTTCTTTTAGTTGGTTCATAGTTCATATCCGGGTATAGTCCATATATCCAATCAGTTAGACCATTTCGNGAAGTTTTTCTTTTAGTTGGTTCATAGTTCATATCCGGGTATAGTCCATATATCCAATCAGTTAGACCATTTCGCTAAGAAAATAGTTGAGACATTTGTTAGGATAGATAAATTTACAAACACACAAGTAAAAATTGAAGTAAATCTCAAGTAAATCTGTTCAAGACGCCCCAATATACATATAAGTGTTTGGAAGAAAACTCTGAANGAAGTTTTTCTTTTAGTTGGTTCATAGTTCATATCCGGGTATAGTCCATATATCCAATCAGTTAGACCATTTCGTTAAGAAAATAGTTGAGACATTTGTTAGGATAGATAAATTTACAAACACACAAGTAAAACNAGACATTTGTTAGGATAGATAAATTTACAAACACACAAGTAAAACTTGAAGTAAATCTCAAGTAAATCTGTTCAAGACGCCCCAATATACATATAAGTGTTTGGAAGAAAACTCTGAAGAAAATTTCTCGTCTTTTGTTTTTGGCAAGAATAAAAATACAAGTTAAGATAGAAATTAGATTTTTAATTTACTTTAAATTTCAGTAACCTTGGATATGTTTCCAGAATTAAAAAATTCATTAAGATTATTAATACTATCAAACCTTGTTATAAAAATTTTGAAGTCGAGAAATAATGTTGTTATAACGAGCGGATGTTATATCCTATATTCGTCATAACACGTGTGTTATTCATAAGAAAAAAACTGCACTCATTTTTGTGTTATTATAATAGAATGGATGTATACAGAACTTGTCATAATAAGATTTTGTTATAATATTAAAAAAATNGTTGTTATAACGAGCGGATGTTATATCCTATATTCGTCATAACACGTGTGTTATTCATAAGAAAAAAACTGCACTACATTTTTGTGTTATTATAACAGAATTGATGTATACAGAACTTGTCATAATAAGATTTTGTTATAATATTTAAAAAAATTTTTAAATATTATTTGTTAAAAACGTCCTGTATATTTAAAATGCTGTTTAGTGCCTTTTCGATAATAAATTGAAATGTCGAGGATTTTGTTAGTAACTTTTTTTCAGAATAGAACTAATTCAAAAGTTAACAATTAAATGTTGAAGTACATTTCAGTAACTATTAGTATTGTATTTCATTTATAGAAACTGGATACTTTTTAGAAACCTCATTCCCAAGTATTGAATGAAATTATTTCATTCTATTCTCTTGTCATTCTATTTTTAGAAAATTTTTTGTCATTTCCTACCTAGGTCACACGGGTTGGCATGGATTCAGGTAAACAGCATATATGCCAAGATTATTCAACAATTTAGTATAAAGACAAACACGTGAACTTGTACCGACAACGATGGTCTTGTAGTGAGTTATTTCTGGTATTACAGTATTCTCTCGACTATAATATGTGTATTATACAAAAAAAAAATTTTTTTTTTACCTAAAAAGCCCTTTTCATATTGGATTTTTTAAAGTAATATTTTATTTTGAGTAATATTTTTGGTTCTCTCTTTCTCCACTCTTAGCGTAGATCAGCTCATGTTAACTTTAAGCTTGTAATAGAGTGCGACANTGGTTCTCTCTTTCTCCACTCTTACCGTAGATCAGCTCATGTTAACTTTAAGCTTGTAATAGAGTGGGATGAAAGGGCGCAAAAACAAATTTTTTTTTAATTATGGGTTTGTTGCTCAAACCTTAATTCTCAGAAAGCCAAGTCCTATGAGTTACCATTTTTTCAATTCATCATTCTCTTCGTCTGTTTCTATTTTTGTTAGTATTCAAGTAGAATTAATTATTTTCAAGCAGTTTTTCTACTGTGGTTAGGATAACTTTTAGTCAGGATAGTTGTGAAAGGTTAATAATTTATGCTTAAGTAAAGTCAAGTGTACTAAAAATTAATTTTTTAGCGTACTAAAAAGATTTCTTACCCTGTACTTTATGGTAGCACAATATGTAGGCGATCCAAAGAGTTTTTTTTTAAGTTTGAGAGTTGCACAAGTTATTATCATTATTTATGATAGATTTAATGTGGTAGCAAAAATATCTTTCTTGATTAATGGTTTGAACATGCAGAGTTGAAATTTCCAACTGAATGGTTTATTAATTCCTTTTTATCAACCATGTAGTGGTCGAAAATAAATTTTTTTAACGTGTTCACATTATACAGTCCCACAATATATCTGAAGGAATAGGGAATATACTTTTTGGTTCTATGTTTTTTACGAAAAAAAGTTGACTTGAAATGTGTGTCAAATTTGCCTCGTGAGCATAATATTTTTGCCCTTAAAATTGTTAACAGCTGCAGAAGTGTTCAGAAATAGCGGTATAATAAAAATAAGAGTAGTCAAGAATATAATAAATGGAATAATTCAAAAAATAATAATATAAAAATCATAACTTCATGTTTCATTATGATTCGTAGAAGTTTAATTTTTTGTAACTTTATATTACACTTTTCAGTATTGCTTCTGAAACTATGTAAACACTTTCCCAAAAAATAAAAATTTGTTTGCAAGACAGATTATTGACGTAATTTTATAAGACAATTACTTTCTCTAGTAAACGACATATGACCAAAAGTTTTTCTCCTTTTGCCTTATGCTTTACTGTCAGACTGTACAAAAAAGTCATATTATACTGAAGAGAAAAATTTGGCATAAAANGCAAGACAGATTATTGACGTAATTTTATAAGACAATTACTTTCTCTAGTAAACGACATATGACCAAAAGTTTTTTTTTATTTTGCCTTATGCTTTACTGTCAGACTGTACAAAAAAGTCATATTATACTGAAGAGAAAAATTTGGCATAAAAGTGTGACTTTATACATACGGGAATACGGTATATGATATGGAAATATTGAATTAGTATTTTTTTTTAATAGTATAGAATTTGCAACAGAAATTTAAAAAAAAATGACCCTGATCTTATTAAAAGCCAAGTAACTTTAAACTTCCTTNTTGATAGTATAGAATTTGCAACAGAAATTTAAAAAAAAAATGACCCTGATCTTATTAAAAGCCAAGTAACTTTAAACTTCCTTTCTGAGAATATCATTTAATTTTNAAAAAAAAATGACCCTGATCTTATTAAAAGCCAAGTAACTTTAAACTTCCTTTCTGAGAATATCATTTAATTTTTACGGTTTTATTCGTAAAGCTTAGTCATTTCCTAATAAAAATTGATGGTGAAACTCTAGTATTGCTGAGTGTATCTTTTAGGTTATCCAAAGGTTAATTTCTCTGTCAGACAGTCCCAATTCATAGAAACGTACCATTAAGATAGGTCTTGAATGATTTACTTAGAGAAGATCTCATGTGTGAAGTACCAATTGTCAACAAAATTTAGTTTATTAATAAATTTTTTTATATCTTATATTCTACCAAGTCTGTAGTGACAATGAGATATGTCTAAGATTTATAAAAGAAAAAAAAAACTCTATTCGTTGTTCTTCGTTGGATTTGATGGACAAGTTTTTTTGGATTAAAAAATCGAACAGATTTGTTTGAACAGTAGACCAGAAATNTTCGTTGGATTTGATGGACAAGTTTTTTTGGATTAAAAAATCGAACAGATTTGTTTGAACAGTAGACCAGAAATTAAGTGCTCTTAAAATGTGAACTATCAAACTATTTATTTTTTTTTTTGGAAATTTGTGTATACTGTGCTTGATGTGTCTGCAAATCAGAAGAAAATTTTTTGTATAACAGCAAGTGTTCAAAAAAAAAATTCTTTCACCTTGTACAAAGTATACATATTGTGAAGTTTGAAATTGTCGAATAAGTTATTACTTTTGTCATCTACTGTCTACAGTTTTCCAAGCGTTAATTAGTGATGGGATTACGAACATGTTCAGATGCAGGATTCATTTCAAAACTATTTTTTTGGTGAGATTTTGCTTTTATTTTATTTTTGGACTAAAATTTTTTTTTCCTGTTTAATGCTTTTTTTCTATTTATGTGTGAATTTATGTTTGTATTTATATGTGAATTTATACGGTTTGAGACAATTTTTTTTTCTTCATAAATGGCAAAACCGCAAACGCAGACAGCACGAAACATGCTAAACTAAGCAAAATAAAAATAAAGGTTATACAAATAATACACAAAATATATAAAGTATTTGATAAATACATCCGAAGTTAAATACAGTCCAAGAAATTTATTAGACGAGTGAGAAGTTGTGTACTAAATACTATGACTTTTTTTGCCAATCATAAAGAGACTGTTTCTCAATTTACTTTTTTATCGGAACAACTTGTATTCGTCTAATAATTTTCTATTTTTTTTTTGTAAAATATATTTTTGAGGTAAATTTTTGTTTCGTTTCAAATTAACGTTCTGCTCAACTTTTGGTGTAAGCCTGAGTCAATGGCTCAATGAGTGACTCAAAGTGTTCCAGCTCATGAGTGATGATGGGTTATAAATTTTTATTGAGCTGGCTAATGGCTCATTCTAAAGTGTTTAATTTTTTCAATGTGTTTATAATTCAAATAATGCGAAGAAGTTCCACATAAATTTTTGATTCAAAGTAGTCAAAACTAATTTTTTGACGGAATGAATAAATCATTATCTATAAAACAACTTATCTACAAACAGTTTACCAGAAAGGAAAGAGAGTGGATTACTCATCATCACATAATTTGTTTAATTTCATGTATCTCTGATTTTTTTTACTACAGCTAGCATGNAATGAATAAATCATTATCTATAAAACAACTTATCTACAAACAGTTTACCAGAAAGGAAAGAGTGGATTACTCATCATCACATAATTTGTTTAATTTCATGTATCTCTGATTTTTTTTACTACAGCTAGCATGTCTACTTTATAAACTAAACACTATTACCATTTTCATTTCAATTTGATGATGCTAAAAATTTGGAAGTTNTGTCTACTTTATAAACTAAACACTATTACCATTTTCATTTCAATTTGATGATGCTAAAAATTTGGAAGTTGGTCCCATTTTCGCATCCTAAGCTAATTTTTTCTGAATGCAAGTTAGATTATGTTTTGTACTGCTTTGATAATTGCTCATTTATGTACAAAGTATGAATGAGTCGTTAAACAAGCATTGCCAAACGTTAGAAAGAAATGTTGACTGTCGATAAGTTCTGCTAAAGTAGAACTTTGAGTTGGTTAAAGAGATAAATTTGCAAAATAAAATGTGCAACAATTAGTAAAATTTGGGGAAATGCAAAGGAATTAGGGAAAAATAAGGTGGGGGAGGGAGAAGAGTTGAACCCTGAGCCATGGCTCGCAAGTATAACCGAAATGGTTCATGAGCCATTGCTCTGGCTCTATATTACTACATGAGCCAGAGCCATTTCTAATCTATGGCTCATAAATTTTTGTGGTGTAGCTTGAGCGAGAGCCATTGAGCTAATTCATGAATCACAGCCATGCAGCACAGTATTTAAAAAAATTCTTTAATTGGGCAGATTTAGGCAGTGACTGCTGGTGTTCTTATGCAAGTCCAACTAATAAGACAAGAGATGGGGACTAACAAAATTTAATCTTCTTATTTACACCAAAAATAACACAGANAAGTCCAACTAATAAGACAAGAGATGGGGACTAACAAAATTTAATCTTCTTATTTACACCAAAAATAACACAGAGCATATTCAGCATCTGAAACTAAAATTCAAGATTTTTATTAAGATGTTAACAAAAACGGTTGTAAGAGCAAACGTCTATAAGAAAATCCATTTGTTTTGTTATTTTTGAAGAGGGAGCTGGATATAACATCAAATTCAAATATATAAACAAAAACAAACTTTTTCACATCCCCACTTTGTAAAAGTACCACACTTGAAATCATTTTAATGGAACGACCTTTCTTGTAATATTTTTACCTACAACTACAAATTATTTTGAGAAATACTNTATATAAACAAAAACAAACTTTTTCACATCCCCACTTTGTAAAAGTACCACACTTGAAATCATTTTAATGGAACGGCCTTTCTTGTAATATTTTTACCTACAACAACTACAAATTATTTTGAGAAATACTTTAAGAATAAATATTCTTACAAAGAACAAAAAAAATTTTCTTTTTTTGAAATTTTTTTTTACAACATAAATTTTTATACAATATACAGTGCGTCTTTTCCAAAACGCCTCAACTATAAAATATTTTTTCAAAAAAACAATCGAAATCAACAAAAACTATGTGGGGGTTTCTATGCAATTTAATTAATCTTATGTAGACACCATATCAACAGGAAGCTTTATACTAGATACAAAATACAAGATTTTGAAGCGAAGCGAGGTGCTGTTATAACCGTCGTACACTGTTTATTCGGAAACAAAAATCTAGACGAATGAGGCAAGAATCACAGCTAATCATTCATTAGAAAGATGAAATATTAAAAAAATTATTAAGGGACTTTCATCAACTTGACTTATTAAGTGACTTCTCACATATTTTTGGTTTCATTTAAAAGTTATTACTTCTGCGCAGACGATTCATACTTAAAAGTTCACTTAAATGTGACGAGAAAAGTTAGGGAATCCGACTTTTTTTTTTCAAATAAATCACTTATTTTTTTTTATCGCTTCACAAACCAAGGCAAATTTGCTTATTCAACTTGTTTCAATCGGTTTGTTGTTTACGTTAACGTCGATTTTAACATTTGCAAACCATAAATAGTGAATTGTTTGGAAAAAAGTGAAAAAGTAAGTTGACACTCCATAGTACCGGAAGTGGTTTAATTCAAAAAAGGTGTGACAAAAAGGCAAATTGGTAGAGATACTGATGTTAAGTAGTTAACTATTAGTGGTCATTTATGTATTATCTGACCACAAGTGAAAAATGCATCACCATTAATTGGAACCATCAGGAGTGTCGTTTGGATAAACCTATATTGTATATTCCAAACCAAAGTCTGTCGTGGGCACCAGCCCGCAAGGACTTCCACATTGACACAGAGATTATCACAAAAATTTAGCTATAGTATGTAATGATTCCATTCCAGTCTTTCTTGCCCACTAATTCCTTTCACCATTTCAGCTACACAGTCATAATGAACAAATCTGTCAGCAATCCTAATACTACTTTACAAATTTAGTTATGATTAACCAGATTTTTTGTACGGAAAGTCGGGTTACTGACTCATTCGTTTGACATCGAAGTTAAACAAATTTATGCTCAAAACTCTACAAGTATCCATCCTGATGTGTCACATAAAATTAATGATTTCGAAAAAATTATGAACTAAGATTCAATATTTTCATAGTAGATAGAGTGATTTGACCGACTAGTGCGAACTTTTATTAACGGAGAATCGATTTAAAGCTGATGGAGTTCCACTGACAGCATTCAATGACTCTGTCCAGCGCCATTCAATTAATTTGGGAGTTTTGGTACTAAAAAAATTCAGAATTTAGTATTTACTAATAAACAAAACTATTCAAATTTTTTTAAGGGTAAAATTGTAAATTTTGAAAGTTCTCCTAATTAAAAATAATTTTCACAATCTAAATTCCTTTAATTCCTATTAGTTAACTAATTTGATTAAGCAAATATTCAAATCAAAGGACTAAAATTGTTTGCGGAGTGGATCATGCGTGGATGAAATTATACGAAATTTTAATATTATAAATGCATTTAACTTAATTTACAAAAGCTACCAAGTGCGTCACTTACATTGCTGGTTGCCGGCACTGAAATTTCGGAGGGAAACGAGTGGGTGAAAGTTCTCAGGGTTTTTTCATTTTTGGTTCTACAACTAGGATCATGAATTTTTACAACAAATTTTTACAACTCCTGATTAACATGACCTTCCCACAATCTTCTGTCTCAAACTGCAAGTTTTATTCAATAATACAATAGGAAAATTTCATCAACCATGGCTAAAGATCAATTTGTGTTCGTTTCAAATTCCGACTCATTGGATCTACTTTTATAATTTTAGGTGGGTGAATGATTTACTATTTCTTGGATACAAACGAGAACTGACAACAAATGATCTATCAAATCAACTCCGAAAAAGTGACTCTTCTAAACATCTCGGATATAAATTATTTGATCTTTGGGATGAAGAGACAACAAAAGGAAAAAAACCGAGTTTGTTCAGAGCTATTCGAAAGCAATTTGGATTTGACTATGCCTTCATCGGACTCCTCCCATTTTTTGAAGAATGTGGCATCAAGTATTTACTATATGATAAGTTTATAAATGATATTTCAAAAATTAAACAAAAAAATTTTTTTTTAATTTTGCCACAGAATTATTCAACCGATATTACTTGGCGTTGTAATTCAAAAATTAGAGGCGCAAACTCCACCCTATTTGGAGGCAGGAATTATCATCCTTGCCTCAATTCTCAATGTCTTCACAACACATTGGTTTTATTTTTGTGTTCAAAATGTAGGCATGCGTATTCGTATTGCTACATCTTGTCTGATATATCGTAAGGTTAGTTCAATATCCGAGAATTATTGAATTTTCATTCGTTGTTGCATAGTCAAAATATCTCATTTCAATATGGAAGAATATGTTAAACAATAATGGACTACAGGTTTTTTTGTTATTTTAGTGCCTACGGCAGCTCTGCTCACCTGAAGGTCGACTTTTGAATCTTCTTTCCAGTGATGTACAACGATTTGACCAATCCAGTGTCTACTTACACTATCTCTGGATTGGTCCAACCAACATAATTCTTGTTTTTTATATCCTCTACTACTACTTCGGAATTGCCAGTTTGCTTGGTCTTGGAATACTTCTCATCTTCACCTGCCTTCAAGGTTAATTTAATTACCGACAAAGTTAAAACTAATATTTTAAACAAATTAACAATAATAGTAGGATATATACATTTTAATTGTGTATGAATTATCTATAGGTTTGTTTGGCATCATGTTTTCTATCTTGCGAAGTCGCACTGCTGACTGCACCGACAGAAGAATGGACTTTATGGTCAACATGCTCAAGAAAATGAAACAAATAAAAATGCTCGGACTTGAAGACTTTTATGGGAAAAAGTGTCGAGAATTGAGAAGGTATGGATTTTAATTTGAAAATTAGGACACAAAAATATATATTTTAAAACAAATTTTAATAATTTTGTAGACAGGAAGTCGGAGTGATAGGGACAACAGCCTACTTTCGGACTTTTAATTTATCATTTTTTTACACTAGTGTCAAAATTCTTTTTCTCATAACTATCTGGTGGTACAACTCATTGGACACGAGTGCGGTAAAATTTGAATTATAGTCTATTCATTTTGAACTTTACTATTCAATGTTGTAGGTGACTAAATTCATTTTTGTATAAGTAGGTATTTGTAATGCTCTCATTTTACCAAAATCTTCGTGGACTAATGACAAATAGTTTTCCTAATGGAGTTCTTCAATTCGCTGAGGCAAGAGTCGCTATAAATAGAATACAAGTAAGATTAAATTTTTAAAATTTTAGTGGTAATTTCAAAATTTTTATTGTGTTAAAGTTAAAGTTTGAATTTACAGACATATCTCTTGGAACCAGAACAAGAACCACTAGGTGGCACTAATGAAAAATTGACAGAAATTTCAGTGAATATGAAAAACGTGCATCTCAAATGCAGGCGAGATCCACTCAATTTGAATATAATGAATGGAGAAATTGTAAGCATTATTGGAAGCGTTGGAACTGGAAAAGTAAGCCTAACTAAACCAAAAAAGAAATATTTTTTTTAACGCAACTATCGCTAACGTACAGAATGTCTCAACAAATCAGCGTATTCGCTTTCTCTACTGATGTCAAAAGTAATAAAGAATAATCAAATTTTGTCAAAGCTTTAACATCAAAAAGTTTTCCGACAACAAGATCAAGTAGTGAAGGTACTCCACAGCATTTGATGTTGTGAGAACCCTTGATTATCTCCACGTCTTGATTTTCATGTCGAAATTTTGTGAAATTTTGTCAAATTTTTTTTGAAAAAGTGAATTTATTGAAATTTTTTTTAAATGCGTCATCTTGTGTTTCTTGAGAACAAGGTTTACGTTCAAAATTCTATCAAGAAAAAAAATTTTTTTTTCTGTAGACAACACTGCTACAAGGTATCCTTGGAGAAGTGAAAACAGGGGAAAGTGTGATAAGTGTTTTTGGACGAATAGCTTATGTCCCTCAAACACCATGGATCTACCCCGCTTCTATGAAAGATAACATTGTCCTCAATGCCCATTTCGACCCTAACTGGTACGAACAAGTCCTCCACGCAGCCGCACTTACAGATTATGGACACGTCTCCCTTGGTAAAAAAAAATTAAAAAATGATAGAATTTTTTTTTTAATTCAAATTTTGAATGACTGAAAAGAAACTTTTAGTGATCAGCAAGATAAGCGCCTGCGTAATTGTCATAATTTGTACTTATATAAAAAGTTTATTTTTTATGAACAGGTAACCTTAGTGGAGGTATGAGAGCAAGGATTTCACTAGCTAGAGCTGCTTACTCACGTGCCGACATCTACCTCTTCGATGATCCGTTTGCAGCTCTCGATTCTCGAACCAAAAGACATGTGATACAAAAATTGATACAGGAACTCCTCGTCGGGAAGATTCGAATTATTTGTGGTGGGGATGGACGAATGGGACGTGTGGTAGCTCTGGACAAAATTGATAGAGAGTTTAGGAGAAGACAAAGTATGGCTGTCCAAGACCCAAGTTCTACGGATAGAGAAGAAATTGTTAAAAAAGTAGTCGAAGAGGAAGAAGTCATTGGGAAAGGTACTGTTCGATGGGGTACTTATTTTGAATATTTCCATACTGGAAGTGGACCAATTGGAATTATAATTCTACTACTTCTTTCAATTTTTGCTCAAATCAGTTTCAGCGGATCGGATTATTACCTACGTATTTGGTAAGTCACAGGCTTGTTGTTTTTCTCGTTTGTATCTATGTTTTAAGTTATATAGGGTCAGGCTTAATTCAGTATACAATGGAGAAAGCAATGGCAATATCTAATTTACTATCTTGAGTCGGTTGTGAGATAAAGAATTATGATAATATGTAATTAATAATATTGATGAATCAAAAAAATCCAGTTCAGCAATAACTTATTGGTGCGCAATCCTCTGGAGGGAATTTTTCCGAGAGGATAGAAGCGGAGTGAGACAGAGCTCGTTTTTTTCATACGAGTTTTTACATAAATACTTTCTCTATTGTATACTAAATTAAG
Organism: Holacanthella duospinosa; assembly: GCA_002738285.1. Taxonomy (NCBI): domain Eukaryota; kingdom Metazoa; phylum Arthropoda; class Collembola; order Poduromorpha; family Neanuridae; genus Holacanthella; species Holacanthella duospinosa. The sequence goes on along the minus strand of NIPM01000190.1, from coordinate 176,563 downwards.
CCTGGCCCTGTACTTACAAACAAACAAAAACCAAGAGAAAATATACTTATTAGACAGTGTTAAATAGACAGTTTTAAATGAGAGTGGCATCGTATCGTGGTATCTCATCCGTATCGTAACGAGAGATAAGATACGNGCAATGGCAATATCTAATTTACTATCTTGAGTCGGTTGTGAGATAAAGAATTATGATAATATGTAATTAATAATTTTGATGAATCAAAAAAATCCAGTTCAGCAATAACTTAATGGTGCGCAATCCTCTGGAGGGAAATTTTTCCGAGAGGATAGAAGCAGAGTGAGACAGAGCTCGTTTTTTTCATACGAGTTTTTACATAAATACTTTCTCCATTGTATACTAAATTAAGCCTGGCCCTGTACTTACAAACAAACAAAAACCAAGAGAAAATATACTTATTAGACAGTTTTAAATGAGTGATGGTATCGCATCTCAGAGTGGTATCGTATCTTACTCCACCCACCAATACCACTCTCCCTTCCCTTTTTCGGAGATACGATGCCACGGCATGAGATACGGCGTGGTATCCTCCGTAGGAATCGATAAGATACGGAGGGAGATGCTACTCCGCATCGTATCTCACTTTACTCCAATCAACCATATGAGACAAGGATACAACTCAAGTTTCTTGAACAGATGAACACCAAATTCAAAAAAAAATTATTAAAATTTTCTTTTACTTTTTTTTTGATGTCTGAATTGATTTTTTGTTTTAAAAATTCCTTGAATTTGTAACCGACCAACAATTATCTGGTATAGTACCGAAGCGCCTGTTCTCGTAATTTGATGACACAAAATCGAAGGTAAATAATAAATTCAACAATTTATAAAACAGAAATTTTGATTTCCGGCATACTAATTATTACAGATATTTCGTGCTAAAAAGCCTCGAATATCCTATTCCACAAAAATGGAAATCAAACTGGTTCAACTTTGTATTCAATTGAACCCGTTTAAGTTTGGAATGGGTGGAAGTTAAAAATGGTTTGGTTGAAGTTTTCGCACCATCGCAGCTACATTCCTTAAACATCCTTATTTATTTTCAATACACATTTCAAAAATCAACATTCAGCAAATAAGAAAATTAAATGTAAATTAAAAAAAAAATCTCCAATTGTTTTGAATTCAAACAATTTGCCTCCAAAAACACTGCAAATGAAAGCCAAGTGGATTTCGATACGCCGATACGATGCTACAAAATTAAAAACTAGTCAGTGGTATCGTATCTTTGCGTCGTATCTTATCTCTTGTTACGATACGGATGAGATACCACGATACGATGCCACTCTCATTTAAAACTGTCTATTGTATTTCAAGCTACGCAAACACAACGTGAAATTGTCTATCTATCTGAGTGCCCACGATGGTCATATTTCCATTAAAAAAAAAAATTTTTTTTTTGTAGTTTTCATTCTTAATTTAATTATTTTTTGCAAACAGGGACAAAACAGGGGACACTGCAACTGGGATTCGAACTTATGGAGTTATGGTCATAGTGATTGTAATTTTGTCGCTTCTGCGCTGTCTCTTCTTCTTCTACGTCTGTCTGAACTCATCTGTCAAATTACATGATCAAATATTCTCAAAAGTTTCTAGAGCACATCAAGAGTTTCTAGTAATGTATGGTAAGAACATTTTTTCAGAAATTTGAAATTTTCAGAAGCTATTTTTTTTTTGTTAATTCTATTCAACATATCTCATTTACAAATTGATTAGTTTGAAAGTATTTTGATTAAAGTTGAAAAGGAATAACGAAATTGATAAAAATATCAAAAATTCAGAAAAATTTATGAAAAATGAAAATTTCTTAATTCCGGTTTACAAAATACAAACTCGTGAAGGAGAATTTTGATAAATTATTTTTTATTACATTAGGTAAAATTTTGAACAGATTTGGAAAGGATATGTGTCTGATTGATGAAACTCTACCTAGTACATTTTTGAATGCATTTAGTGTAAGTATCTTTTTAGTGATTTTTTCAAGGTAACATTTGTCGACGTTTTTTTTTCTNAGGTAAAATTTTGAACAGATTTGGAAAGGATATGTGTCTGATTGATGAAACTCTACCTAGTACATTTTTGAATGCTTTTAGTGTAAGTATCTTTTTAGTGATTTTTTCAAGGTAACATTTGTCGACGTTTTTTTTTTTCAATTTTCTCAAAGGTTCTTTTAAATGTTACTGGTACTGTCGTTGTGATTAGTATCGTTCAACCATTACTTCTTCCCCCTGCAGCAGTACTTTCTCTTGTCTTTTATTTTCTACGGAGATTTTATATACGGACATCTATTGCTCTCCGAAGAATTGAAGGAATCGGTAATTTAAAAAAATTTATATTTTTAGTTCAATTAAATAGCCAAAACAAGTTAAAAATTTGTTATTTGGAGAAAGAAATTTTGTATTTTGTGAATGTTTAGTGCGTACTCCATTATATACGCTGATCAGTTCAACGGGTTCGGGGCTATCGACAATTCGCTCTTTCAAAGCTGAAGAAAAATTTTTATCTGAATTTACGGAACGGTTAGATACTCATTCAAGCAGCTGGTACATAAATCTAGCTACGTCACGCTGGTTTGGAATTTGGTTGGATTGGATCTCAGTTTTGTACACTATTATAGTTATTGCTACATTTCTCGTTACTATTTCCAGTAAGTCGTTGTTTTTAAGATATGTTAAAAAGGTAATTGTATATTCCCTAGGTCGGGTCATCACTTTGCATTGACTTTTTATGCATCATCAAAAGTCAACCATTGAAACTCAATAAATATAAGGTTGTGGGGTATCAATCGATAGTTGTTGTTGATGCCAGTGATCCAAAACATTGACGCATGACCTTTATAAGCCAATTCCTACAAAATACGTCACCAAATATCAATTATTAAATTTTTATGAACAAAGGCGATGAAGTATCAACTCTAGATTTTTTGGAGTTAAACTTAAGTTCGACTTTACACACGCTAAATTGGAGCCGATAGTCTTTTGAGGGGTCCACACCGGAATTTTTCATTCTTCTTTTTGTAATTCTCATTCACCTTCTGATCAGCATAGCGCTGTGCTTGCCCTTCCCCACTAAATTTAAAACATTTTATTACCAATTTGATTACTTCCACTTCCACTATGCCATACAAAAGAGCCGACAACTCATCTGCTCCACTAATCATCGTTTCACTTGTCCGGTGTGGCCAATTGAAAGAAAAAGTAGAGCTGACTGAAAGGCGGCGGCTGGCGCTTGAACGACTAATTTTTATGACCCATTTTCTAGTATGGCATAGACAAAAATAATCGGAGTCGATCTTTTATCTGTTCAACTCTAAAGTCATCGGCTCCGGCGATATGGCACAAGCTTTAGATACCAGTTTGTATTGTCTTACAAACTGAGAACTTCTCAGCCTCCTTGGCATTTTCTGAAGTTTGAATGGAGAAAGTAAATTGTGCTATTTAAATAAACCTCTGTATAATCACCTGTGCTGGTAATTATTCAATAGTTGAAATTTGATGATCCAAGTACTGGCTACAATCGGTCGTAAACGTCAAATTTAATTTTTTCTTGAATCACTGGCATCAATATTTTTCTATATGTAGATATCCCACAAGCCTGTTTGTTGAATTTCAATAATTTACTTTTGGTGCCCTATAAACGGTGAACGAATGGATGCCCTTTGTAGATCCTTTGACATCTTTATGAATTCTTAACGTATTTTAAATTATGTTTGTGCAAATTTTGAGCATAACTTTTTAGATACGCGCTGGCTAATGCTAATCTGGCTTACTTTACCTTGATTTACATTGTAACTACCTGTTACTACCTGGATAAAATTAAATAGCAAATTTTTTTTTAATTCCAGCTGGTTCTGATGTAGGGCTTGTTATTTCCTCAGTGTTGGCGCTTTCAGGGACATTTCAAATTGGTGCCCGTCAGTCAGCTGAAGTTGAGAATCAAATGGTAGCTGTTGAACGCGTACTCGAGTATTCAAAAGTTCCCGTCGAAAATTTTGATGAGGGCGAATCAGACGTTTTAGTTTCTGCACCAATTGAATTCATCGACGTTTCTATTATGTACAACGATTTCTTAGTGCTCAAAAATATTAATTTAAAAATTAACCGCGGTGAAAAGGTTAGAAATATAAAAAAACTAGCTTTGACCTGTGTCGCTCATCGGTGTCGATCAACAAGTAATGTTTTTGATTCTTTACAGATTGCGCTACTTGGACGAACAGGAAGCGGGAAAACGACTTTGCTCAAAACACTATATCGCTTAGCTGATTACAGCGGGGAAATCCAATTTAATGGCCTTGAGTCAAAAAAAATTAAACTTAAAAAGTTACGATCAAGTTTATCCATAATTCCTCAAGACCCGTATTTATTCAAGGGTGAGGATGCCTGACTATTTGTTTTGAAAATTTTGAATTTAAAATTTTTTAATCTAGGTACAATACGTAATAACTTGGACCCTCACGGTGAATTAACAGACAATGATATTTGCCGTGTTTTCAATAGATTTGGAGGCTTCTTCCAAGGTCTCGACTCATTTGTAAGAATTATTAATCCATTCCTCAAATACTAATTTTAAAATTAAAAATCCAAAATATTCCGACCAATATTCTAGGTAGAAGAAGATGGGAAGAATCTGAGTCAGGGACAACGTCAAATTCTCTCCCTTGTTCGAGTTATTCTAAAAAAAAATGAAATTTTAGTTTTGGATGAACCAACGGCAAATTTAGATTGGCGGTAAAATATTTAAAAGGAATTAATTGAATCAACCGAATTTACATATTTTTTATTAAAAATTTTTAGAACTGACCAATTGATACGAGAAGCGTTGGATGAGTTTTGTTCTAAATGTACTGTGATAACTGTTGCTCATCGAATTTGGACAATTGCTCACTATGACAGAGCATTTCTAATACAAGATGGTGGACTTCAAGTAGAGATTTTAATCAACAAAATAAGAAAAGTTTGGTTTACAATAAATATAAATTTTTTTTTATTTATGTTTTATATAGGAAATTCCTGTACCTCAAGTAGAAGACGCAGACTCCGTCCCAGAGGAATTGCAAGACATTGTTGCTTAAAGGCTGACTTAATAAATTAACTTCTACTTATTTATTATTTGGAAAATAAAATACTACAACTGACGTCAAGTATTAACTTACTATTTCACCTATGATGAGGCAACTTTGACAGCAGTTCCATAATTTTGAGTCTAGAATATAAGTTCTTATTTCTAATTTATGTGATTATAGGAAATTACTTAACCTTACTTTGTCCGTATAATTAACAGAAAAAGTAGGGGAAATAAATTTATCCTCTTAATTATCTTATAACCGTAGTGCACTGTACCAATAATAAACTTCTGCTATATTATTAAACCCAATTGTCGTTCAGCTCAACGTCTTTAAACCAAAATCTACTGTTATAACAATGAGACGGATGGGCAAGATAAGATTTCTTTAGATTTTCTTTAGGTTTTCTTTAGGTTGTCCTTGGATTTTCTTTTAGGTTTTCTTTAGGTTGTCCTTGGATTTTCTTTTAGGTTTTCTTTAGGTTGTCCTTGGATTTTCTGTTAGGTTTTCTTTAGGTTGTCCTTGGATTTTCTGTTAGGTTTTTTTAAGGTTTTTTTTTAGGTTGTCCTTGGATTTTCTTTTAGGTTTTCTCTACATTTGTTGAAGGTTTTCTTTAGTATTTTTTTTAGCATTTTCTTTAGATTTTCTTAAATTGTTTTCTTTTTTCGATTTTCAATAGGTTTTCTTTAAGTTTTTTTTTTTTAGATCGTCTTTAGAATTGTTTATTGGGTTTAAAAAAAGTTTTTTAAGGTTTTGTTTATAATTTTCTATAGGTATTTGTATAAACTTTTTGGGTTTTCTTTCATGTTTTCTTTAGGTTTTTCTAAGGTTTTCTGTAGGATTTCTTTTAGGTTTGCACTATATTTTCTTTAGGTATTTTAGATTTTGTTTAGAATTTTATTAAGTGTCATTAAGAATTTCTTTAGGTTTTCTTTAAGGTTTTCTGTCGGTATTCTAGTTTTTCTTTAATATTTTCGTTTTAGATTTTCTTTAGAAATTTTCAATGTCTTTGCATAATTGAGATTAAAATCAATCATTCGATGTCAGACTTACAGTCTACACATTATAGATAGATGTAGGTATTTTTTGCCTAATCCGAGATATGTAGTTTTGCTGTCCTCCAAAGATGAAAAGAAGAAAAGTTATTTTTGTATCAGTTGCAACTATCCCGGCCCGTACTTTTTTAAAAGGGCAGGAGGGCAGTTAACATGCCATGTATGGATTCAACCCCACAAAATTGAAGGAAATAATATTAAAGAGTTTTCATTGGTTTTTCAATGTTGATATCACCATTTAGAAGCAGGCCAATGAGATTAGAAATTGCCTGCTTTGATAATCGAAGAACTTTCATAATATAGAAAATTCTGAGGAATCATTTTAAACATTGTTGATTTTGATCCCATGAAGTAGAACCTCATGGGATCAAAATATGTCAATTTATTTTGAAAAGTAACCTAATGCATTTTCTACCCTTAGACGAGTATGTAAGAGTGGATTTAAAAATTTAAATCTTTTTAGCATAAATTTTGTTAAATGTTTTGAAAATTTTAATTTGACCATCAACAATGGTTGATTCGTAATCTACGTGAATTTATTATCGAATGAGACTATCATATCAGACCAACTTCTTGAGAAGTTATCTTTTCTTTACTTATACTTGTTTTAGTGGTTTACTGAAGTATAATAAATTATGAGCTATTATAGAACCAAAGTTTGAATACACTGGGAGGTGGTTAAGGTACCAGTGTCGTAAGCAAAGTCAACATTGCCTAATCAAACTTATCAACCTAGTTAATAATAATAAATTCTTACATTTAACTTATTTCCATCGCTTCATCCATCTCAGAATCGGGTTGGCGTATACATTTGGGAGGTGTTGAAAAATTTTACAAAAATTTTTTTTCTGGATTTTTGCATTTCTCCACGAATCATAACATTTGAAGACTTAAGATTATTTTGCAAAAAAAAAAATATTTTTTAAAATTGTTTTCAGCGATTTTTTTTGTTTTTATAAAATTTTTTTTTTCGGATTAAAGCACTTCTCCACGAATCATGATATTTCAAGACTTTTGAGAGAGTTTCCAAACAAATTTTTTTTTTCAAAACACTTAGAAAACAAAATTCAAAAAAGTTTTTTTTTGTAAAATCTGTCCCAAAAGTGTTCAAATGTCATGATTCGTAGAGAAATGCAAAAAGCCAGAAAATAAATTTTTTGAAAAAAAAACTTGGAAATTTTTTGACACACCCCTTCCCCAAATTAATTATAACACGGCCTCTGCTTAACACTTTATGATGAAAAGGGTGCGTGGTGCAGAGGGTTTAAAAATAAGTCTGTAGTGAAGTGAAGAGGAGTTTAGTTTATACAACTAGTAAGATAACGTTCTTATAAGCACAGACTAGTTAAAAGTTACTTAAAATAAACAACTCTTTCATAAACTCCTAACTAATGGAACAAAGAAGACAACTAATAGTAAGTTATAGTTAAAAAAATATTTAAGCATAACTTTTGAGTGTGACTAACATTGAGGAAGTCATACGCCGAACGCTAAGCTCAATTATAAAGTTAGTTGATTACACTTCTACACAATCAATTTTTCATCTTCAACTACTCAACAGTAAAGACCAGATCTAACTTATAATATTAAAAATATCTAAAGAGTAATCATATTTATTGGAATTTAAAGCTGATTCTGATACAATTCAGCTAAAAGTTTTTTGTTTTTTTCATTTAACAGTTGGTTGGATTGGATTCTAAGAAAAATCATGGGGAGTTCTAATTCTACTCCAGAATCAGAAAGTAAGGTAGAAGGTGATGTCGTCGGTCCGGAAAAAGCAAACCGTAATCGACCACTTTTAAAACTTGAACCGAGTGATATCATCACCTTTGTAGGTATTGCTTTACTTTCTAAAAAGGTGAATTATTGCAAACTGCGAAAAATAGTCTGTACTCATTAACATAATGAGACAAATGTTGAATGTAATTTTAACTTTCTATCCCATAAATCTATCTCATGGATTTCATAAATAAAAATTATTGTCGTAATACCGATAATAATGTGTACTTTTAGTTAACCAATTACTTAAGATAAGGTAGATGTATGTCTCGGATCTTATTTATTGTCAGATCAGCAGAATTTCATTAAGGTAAAAGAAGATTTTTAAAGATTTTCATTTTTTTTAGAAACGAAAAAAGGTCGTACGAAAGATTTTTGCAGATTTTGAAAAAAATTTTCTTGTTTTTTTTTTAAAGTGAAAACAAAATTTTAGAAAGAAAAGTGTGCTTGTGGTACGATAATTCTATTTTTATTACTAAGGATTCCGGAATTCTATAATGAAATCAAGACTGATATTGGATAATATCTCTAACGAGAATATACGTTTCAAAATTCAAACTGATGAACCTGGCGTGTTTCAATCTCAACCAAATTTTGGAAGAATTGAACGCGGCGAAAAGTTAACAGTAACAGGTGTATTTATAAACTGTTTAAACTAACTTATCAATTCTTCTATCCACTTAGACTAACTATTATTTAAATTTTACTTTTAGTGAATTTGAAGCCATATCGATCAAGAAATCCTGAAGGAACGATTGCAGTTAAATGTTTTGTAATGGTTGTCCCAACTGAATCTTCCACTGCTTCAGGAACATCTTGGGTAATTTAGTTCATTGCTTGACTACTTTTATAATTATTTTTCTTTGGACAAAATTATGAAAATTTTTAATTTTTCTGTACTGAATTTCTAGTGTTGAATTTTTAGAAAGTTGCAAAAGTTCATTCTTGTGTAGGGTAGGGATGTCGAGACTCGATAAAATGCATTTTCCTATATTTACAATTTCTATTACAGTATTTCCTCTAATAGTACAATGACTCTCTTAGTACCAGTGTGATCTTTCCACATTAAATAGACATGAAATATTATTAACTTTTGTTTTCACTTATTATTTTTTCTATTATTTTATAAAAAAAAATTAATTCTATTAAGCGCAGTCAAAAATAGATAAGTCTGCCTCCATATACAGAGGGTTATTTATATAAGCACAATTTACTTTCTCCATTCAAACTTCACAAAATGCCAACGAGGCTGAGAAATTTAGAAGTATGCGCCGGCGGTTAGTAGAATCTCAAATTTAATTATTCACACTTATCCTTTACTTAGCAAATTCAAAATATACGTTGTTTTGTTTTTTGAAAATTATTTATTTGAAATAACTTTCTCTCTTCCAATTTTTTTTTCTTTTAACTTATTATGAGAAAATCAGGAACCGTTAGATTTGTTAGCCGCGCAAATCCTGTGCAAAAATTTTAGTTGTGAAGTAATGTACATGATGGCAGCACCACCAACCCACGCTATGTCACTCTTATGCCCTAGCAACCAGACTTACATAAATAACACTCTGTACTTTATACAAGAACAGCCTTATCTCATATCCTTTATATAAGACTACGCGGTTATTAGACGCATATTTTACGACGACAGGATGACGTTTTATAACCAACAAATCCTTGTGTTGACATTATTTCTGTTGTATTTTATTTCTATTATTTTTCAATCATAGTTTACTCCAAACTGACATTAAACAAAATTTTATTATAAAACTAGTGGACTTCACCGGATGTTCAAGAATTCAATCTCGGATGTGTATATGCTCTGCCTCAGGAAAGAAGTAGGGAGAATAATAGCAATAGTCAAGAGCAAATGGATTCTCCCGACGAGGTATTCTAGTTCATTTTATAATTTAGATGTAATTGAATTACAATTCCTCATTTATTTTACACGCAAGAAACAAAATATTTACAGTTGGCATGCACGATATCTCTCCAGGTTCAGTACTAGATACAGATGTGTTAGCTCCCGGAAGGATTTATTTCTAAAATAAAGTTTGTGTAAGAAATATTGTCGCTATCTAGCGGAATTTCGGGTATTCCAAGAAGAAAATTCGAATTGAAGATGGTGGAAGGGTGTGGTAGGGGTAAAATTAATTCTAAAAACCATCAAATTAGTTAAAATATTCTAAAATTGAATTCTTAAGCTAGTGATGACCTCGTCAATAGCACCTAAGCGGAACCTATTTGTCTACCCTAACCTGAAGGTGAGGCAAATACTATGCTTGCCACAAAATAGGAGACATAAGTCGTTGACCCTGCACCGATACGAATTGTCGCATAGGGATATTCATAGTCAAAACCCAACAAAATTCGCACCCTTTGGAGAAAAGGCTGCATTGCCAATATGAAACACAAAGTAAAACAACTTGTGAATTGTTTTAAATTTAAGTTCAGGGAACTGGAGCTTGCTCAATGACGATTTAGAGGAATTTGGACAAGTGCTATTACGACATGGTTATACAAATTGAGCCGTCTTTTTTCTTGAATTTGCAAACTATGCTGTAATAACAATGAAAAGTATTTTTACATTTACGGAAAGAATTACATGTTGATGTTTCATCCCTTCAACTTTTAGTTGAAAGTAGAAAGAGAGAGTCCAATTCGTTTGCAGGCTTGTAGATTTTAGTTTTCTTTTTGATAACGGTTTCATTAAATTATAGACTGAGACGCCAAATTCTGGAGAGGCTCCGCAGCCAAATCCTCCGACTCAAGTGCCAACCAAATCATTAAGCAATCCTACGAAGATGGAAGAAGCAAACTCTTTGTACAAAACTGCTCAGACACCGTCAGGTGTGAGTCGAGTCCTCAAACGGAGCTATCTGGAGAAGGCCATCAGAATCTACCGAGAAGAGTTACACAAAGAGATTAGAGTGGAAGCCAAGGCTTCTATTCTAAGAAACATTGGCATGTCTAACTTTCGTCTCGCAGACGTCGTTGACTCACTCGATGCAAAAACTGAGCTCAAACTTGTAACTTACCACTTATCTGTAGCCATCGAAAATTTCATCCAAGCCATAAACTGGCGTCCTCAGTCAATGGGAACTGAGTGGGGAAAGATTATCGTGGAGCGTATCATGGATTCCTTCGAACTCGGCTTCAGACTCGCAGGTGCAAATTTTGAAGATATGATTGTTGTGTTTAACGAGACCCTATTTATCAATTAGAGAATGGCCTAGGCTAGTGTGGTGGAAGTGTGCGCAAATATTCCAACTTTTTCTTTGATTTCACTTATTTTAAAATTCAAATCATATAGTCGTTATTTCTGCTCAGTCCTCATCTATAACTTTTGAAGAAAATCAAAAACAACTAATTTTTTCTCGAGAGTTCTGTCAGGAATCAGATTCCCTAGGTAAACTAGGTAAGCTGTAGTTTTTCCGCACTTAAGAGTTGGATTTTTCTGTTTATGGAAATAATTATTGAATTTTATCCAACAGGTATTTCTGTTAAAACTCCAGTGAATTCAGTAGAGTTTGATTTGCGGAAGTCCTTATTCAGAGAACAAATGAAAAAGAATAGTTTGGGTTTGTGTATCAGATGTACAAACCTACTTGACATTTTGGACAATGTAGGGCGCTCAGAACCATTCGGGTTACTTAATCTTGAATTTTTGAAAAACAAACCGTACTAGGAGACTCAAAAAATTTAGAAAACATAATAGTCGGCCTGAGAAGCTTTGTATTCTGTAAACAAACGCATTAGATGAACCGAACCAGTTGTTTCTGTACACATAGATTTTTTTTATTGCTCATTTGGAATAAGTAGGAATATGAACTTTTTTTTTTGTTTGATTAGTGAATCGTGATGTTGAGAATGAAAGATTGNAAACATAATAGTCGGCCTGAGAAGCTTTGTATTCTGTAAACAAACGCATTAGATGAACCGAACCAGTTGTTTCTGCGTACACATAGATTTTTTTTATTGCTCATTTGGAATAAGTAGGAATATGAACATTTTTTTTTGTTTGATTAGTGAATCGTGATGTTGGGAATGAAAGATTTAGGTCAGCCGAACTTGACAAATTGTTCCAAGGTATTCCTGACACTATTGCGTTCAAGTCTCTAAAAGCATCCTGTTATCTTGCAAAGGCTAATTTTTTCTACCGTCGTAGCATAGTTGCCCAGGAAATGTAAGCTAAATCTTGGCTTCATTAGTCAAAATGTGACGCTTATACTTAATTTCATGTATTATTGAAGGAGCGACTTTCGAGCCGCCATTCAGTTTCTGGAGTACTCAAACGAAGAAACTCAGATGGCCATCAAATACGCAGGAACTACAGACTCAGCTCTCTGGGCCGAAATCAGAGTGATGGAGGTTGAGATTGCGTCGACGCGGTGTTCTTGTGAGTCTATCCGGATGAGACACCAAGCGGATACATTCTTGGAGGAGGAACTCAGCCAAGATGGGATGAGTATTGGGATGATGTGGACTATTCTGGATATGTACAAGGAGGCTGTTCTTCTTACTCGTGATTATGATATTGAGAACGAGGCCATCGCTCTCTCCCGTATGGGCAAGATGTTCGACAAAATTCTCAAAATGAGAGTGAAAGCGCATGAGTCCTACCGTGCTGCCTTCGACCTCGCGCAGACTCTGTTGCCTCGAGATCTTAATAATTATACCTGGTTCAAAGATACTAAAGAGGCTCTTGAAAGATTCCAACGGAACATAGTTTTGGAAGAGCAGCAGCGGGAGGAAGCTGAAAAAGCTCCAATTCTTAAGAAACTCGAACCTGAATTGAAGATTCTTCAAACGATTGCAAAGTGAGTATAACTTGTTATATCTGTAACATATTTAGTGAAAATCTAAAGTTTTATAAATCATTCTTTCATTTTTAGTTTTGAGCTTTACTCAGTGGTGGGTGCGCAGAAGCTGCTAAAACATATCTATGAGAAACACCCCCCAAAAACTCCATATACATTTGATCCCTCAAAGTTGGATCGTGTAGCTACACATGCTGCGCTCAAAGAGGCTATTGTTAACTACCACCCTGACCGTCAAGCGGTGTTTGGAATTGAGTGGAAAGTCCTTTGTGGTGAAATCACAAAATACCTCACTCAGCGTTACGAACACTTCAAATGAAGCGGGTGGTTAAATCCTCTTAATAAAATTCTATTTGTACTTTGAATTAACTTTCAAGTGATTCATAGTTATTAATTAATTTACGCTTCCTTGTTTCTATGAACTATCTTATGATATTTAAGAATTTACTCTAATTAAGTATAGGATGAACGGCCACAACAACAGTTCAAATAAGAAACTTCACGGATTTTCTGCCATATGCCGNCTAATTAAGTATAGGATGAACGGCCACAACAACAGTTCAAATAAGAAACTTCACGGATTTTCTGCCATATGCCGAATGGAGTGTTACAGTTGTCACTAACGATAGACATAAAGCCAAACTCACCAGGAGTGTACCAATAGCTTGCGTGACATTCNACCAGGAGTGTACCAATAGCTTGCGTGACATTCCGTAAAGAGCAAACTTTTCTCGTTTACAAAAATTTACGCAAAGTGGGAGTAGCTTATGGCGACCAACCAATGGGAGAGGATACAATTTCGTAAACTTTCACTTATACGCAAGCCCGATGTTGTGTAAAGTAGTTTATTTTGCGTAGTGTTTTTTTTACTTCTGTTGTTTTTAACAATAATGTTATTTAATTTATTCCAAATTAGCCGAATCAGATTATCAATTCATCATGATTATCAATTAATTAGATTATCAATTAGATTATCAATTACATCAATGGAATTANACAGATTATCAATTCATCATGATTATCAATTAATTAGATTATCAATTAGATTATCAATTACATCAATGGAATTAGAATCAATTACATCTTCATGGAGTAGAAACTGAACTTTTCCAGGTGCATTAACTTACATTTAGATGCATCTGCTGTGAACACGTTATGGTCTTTCTCTAGATTAAACTAAATTTACTTAATCCGATTACCTATGAGCGGATACTGACATTACTGCTAATTTTTTGTTAATCTAATAACTGTAATAAAGAATAATATGCAAAGTTTGTTTGGTCTTGGAATACTTCTCATCTTCACCTGCCTTCAAGGTTAATTTAATTACCGACAAAGTTAAAATTAATATTTTAAACAAATTAACAATAATGGTAGGATATATACATTCTAATTGTGTATGGATTATCTGTAGGTTTTTTTGGCATCATGATTTCTCTCTTGCGCTGTCGCACTGCGCGACTGCACCGACGCAAGGATGGACTTTATGGTCAACATGCTCAAGAAAATGAAACAAATAAAAATACTCGGACTTGAAGACTTTTATGGGGAACATGTCGGGAATTGAGAAGCTATGGATTTTAATTTGAAAATTAGCAAACAAAAAATTAATATTTTAAAACAAATTTTGATAATTTTGTCGACAGGAAGTCGGAGTGATACGGACAACAGCNCACCTGCCTTCAAGGTTAATTTAATTACCGACAAAGTTAAAATTAATATTTTAAACAAATTAACAATAATGGTAAGATATATACATTCTAATTGTGTATGGATTATCTGTAGGTTTTTTTGGCATCATGATTTCTCTCTTGCGCTGTCGCACTGCGAGACTGCACCGACGCAAGGGTGGACTTTATGGTCAACATGCTCAAGAAAATGAAACAAATAAAAATACTCGGACTTGAAGACCTTTATGGGGAACATGTCGGGAATTGAGAAGGTATGGATTTTAATTTGAAAATTAGCACACAAAAAATTAATATTTTAAAACAAATTTTGATAATTTTGTCGACAGGAAGTCGGAGTGATACGGACAACAGCTTACTTTTGATTTATTATTCTTTTACACTAGTGTTAAAATTCTTTTTCTCATTACTATCTGGTGCATTCATGGGCTCCCTCCGCAGAGGGGTGGAGGGGTCAATTTAGATTCTAGGGATGGAGGGGTCTTTGCTGACTGGAGGGCGGCGGAGTGGACGGCCCATCCCGTGTTCATCTATGATCTGGTGGTACAACTCATTGAACACGAGAACTGTAAAATTAGAATTATAGTATTCATTTTGAACTTTACCACTCAATGTTGTTGGTGACTAAATTCATTTTGGTATAAGTAGGTATTTGTAATACGCTCATTTTACCAAAATCTTCGTCAAATAATGACCAGTAGTTTTCCTAGTGAAGTTCTCCAATTCGTTGAGGCAAGCGTTGGTATAAATAGGATTATCCTACGAAATCTTAGCTTCACTAGGATCTAATGAATCGACAGCGGCTTTCACACTACTCAGATTTTGTGCATAGTATTCTAAGTACAGCGTCTAACCAACTCACCCATCTTGTCACGACTGGACGTGGTGGCAGTGGCAGATTTGGGACATTGATGTGAACTTTCCAACTCGTGATGGCGCTTTTTTGAAAATGGCCTTCATCCATCCAATAAGCCTATCAACTTCGGAAACATTTAACTTGGCCGCCAACAATGATTGATTCGTAATCTATTTTATTTTCGATTTTATAATCGAATTTCTGTTCGATTGAAGCTATCATTAGACCAACTCCTTGAGAAGTATTTTTCTTTACCCATACTTGTTTTAGTGTTAGTTCAACTAAAAAGCGTACATATTAATGTATCTAATCTCATTCTCATCGGACATGGTTTACTGAAGATAATTTATACAGTGCACGACGGTTGTAAGAGCTTCCCTCCGTCGCCTGGAAATGCTGCTTTTATAACCATTTGTTCTTACAACGCTTATAAGAGCAGGATGTTCTTATAAAAAGTATATTGCAAAAAAAAAAAATTTTTTTTCCAAAATTTATTTTTTACTAGCCACTTAGTTCGTCCAACGATTCTTTCCCATGACTAATTATTTATCAAAATAATTAGTAATTTTGGACTAAACTCTATTAGCAATTCTACGCTCTAATATTGCATTTTCAATTGTAGATAATTTCAATTCNCCATTAGCAATTCTACGCTCTAATAATGCATTTTCAATTGCAGATAATTTCAATTCTAAATCTCCTGGCATCTCGGCTTGATTACAAATATTTTTTGAGAGTGTCAAGATACTCTCTGCTCTTATATTCAACTCCCGCTTCAAAAATTACCCAGCAAAAGTCAGTTCTTATAACCGTTTTGCTGTTATATGCGTTGTTCTTATAACGCATTAATGCCCCGTGCGAAATGCATTAGAGCAAACCAAACACGCAAAATCCTGCTCTTATAACCCGAATGTTCTTATAAAGGATGCTCTAATAAACGTCGTGCACTGTATTATAGACGCTACTATAATTCTACACCTTACGATGAAACAAGTGGAGCATTTAAAATTCATTATGTAGTATAAGTGAAGAGGAGTTTAGTTTATACCGTAATGACCAAAGGGTAATTCCATGTGAATAATTCTTTTGAGCCCGCTCAATGATGACCAAAATTTAATTATTTAGATGCCGAAATGAGAGCATCCATTTCCACAGATACCACTATTCTCCACTTTTTAATCTTCATTAGTTTTTATTCTCAGCTCCGAAACAAAGAAAAAAAAATTTGCAAATAGTTGTACAATGCAAACTAAGCAACTAATTACCAAATTTCACTCTAGTTGCTCTCAAAATATTGTTTCTACGGAGAAATGAAATTGAAAAATGGCGTCAGTTTGACCCCCCTAAAAATCAACCAAAACTTTGGCTCGATATCCCGGTTAGAGGTGGACTATTAAATGACCTCTGCATACTGGCCAAGAGCCTATTGCCCTGCCTACTTCTAACTTAAAGAAAATAAGAGGCTTCAACACTGCATTTTCACTTCGAGATGAATCCGCAGGTGGAAGTTTAAGACATTGCAAAAAATGCAGGTGGATTTGAATCCGCATGTGCAGGAGGTATATGGGTCTTCGTTTGGCAGGTTGAGTCGGGATATACTTTGTTATACCCCAAAAATTTTCATTTAAAAATTTAAACACCTCTCATGCACTAATTTTTTTAAATTGCCACCATGTATTCGTGCGGCAGTATCAGAGGAATACATCTGTCAAAATATATATGGAATTTGGAGATAATTGTGCTTCAATATTTATGTTTAAAAAAACTAAGAATCCATACAAAATTTAGAAGTAAACTAATTAGGAGAATAATCCTATGCCGTAACCACTCAGGCATTAGATAGGAACCAGCGATTGATTCCCTAGGAGCCAGGAGGCTGGCCCTACTGTAAAATAGTTAAAAAGTATTTTATTGTTTTATCTCAATTCCTAAGAGCTAGGAGCTGATTCCTCGAAGTACGTGAACATCCTCATGGATTCTCTAGGTGCCAGGTTTTGGGCTCTTGTGAACCACTAGCTACTTAAGTATCTTCCTACTAACAGATTCGCTACTTTATCACGAAATTTGGTTCACGGGATTGCCGGATTTGATTCTTAAAATTCTTCTAGCAAAATTTGTCATTCACTAATAAGTCCTGATACACAAAGACAAAATTCTTGATGTACTTCATGCTGTCCATTCTCTTTAACTTTTCAGACAAGTATTATTACAAAATAGTTCTACAAATTAGCCGTATTTTTGCTTGAATTGACAAACTATGCTGTAATAACAATGAAAAGCATTATTACATTTACGGAAAGAATTTTATGTTGTATTCGCCAAAAATGAAATTAATACCGACAGCCGTTGATAACCCGCGCATCATACTGGTGGGAAAGGGTTCTTTGGATAAGCGCCNTACAAATTAGCCGTATTTTTGCTTGAATTGACAAACTATGCTGTAATAACAATGAAAAGCATTATTACATTTACGGAAAGAATTTTATGTTGAATTCGCCAAAAATTTGCACAATCTCTTCCGAGCCAATTCTAATTTGTTTATCCATTCAACTTTTCGATTGTAAGTTTGAAAGATACGGTCCAAGTCGTTGGAACAGTGTTATAAACGTTAGTTTGTTTTTTTGCTAACGGTTGCATTCACTTATAGACTGAGACGCCAAATTCTGGAGAGGCTTCGCAAGCGAATCCTAATACTCAAACGCCAAACTCATCATTATGTAATCCTACGAAGTTGTAAGACGCAAATTCTTTGTACAATGCTGCGCAGACAGCGTCAGGCGCGAGTCGAGCCCTCAAACGGAGCTATCTGGTTAAGGCTATTTTAATATACCGAGAAGAGTTACACAAAGGGATTAGAATGAATGACAAGGCTTCTATTTTAAGAAACATTGGCATGTCTAACTTTCGTCTCGCAGACGTCGTTGAATCACCCAATGCGAAAACTGAGCTCAAGCTTGTAACTTACCACTTATCTGCAGCCATCAAAAATTTCATCCTAGCCCTCAACTGCTGTCCTCAGTCGATGGAGACTGAGTGGGGAAAGACTATTGTGGAGCGAATCATGAACTCCTTTGAACTTGGCTACAATCGCACAGGTACGAATTCTGAAAATATGATTATTGAGTTCATCGAGACCCTATTTATCAATTAGAGAATAGCTTAGCCTAGTGTGGTAACGTGTGCATAAATATTCCAATTTTTTTTAGATTTCACTCAATTGAAAAAATTTCAAATCATAAACTCGTTACGCCTACTTAGTGCTCAGCCATCACTTTTGATTGAGATAAAAAGCAATTAATTTTTCCAAAAGTTCTGTCTGCAATCAGCTTTCCCAGGTAACCTAGGTAGGCTGTAGTTTTTTCGCACATAAGAGTTGGGTATTTCGTGTTTTTGTAAATAATTATTGAATTTTATCCTGTAAGTATTTCTGTAAAAACAACTCCAGTGTATGCAGTAGTT
Organism: Holacanthella duospinosa; assembly: GCA_002738285.1. Lineage (NCBI taxonomy): Eukaryota > Metazoa > Arthropoda > Collembola > Poduromorpha > Neanuridae > Holacanthella > Holacanthella duospinosa. The sequence continues at coordinate 157,831 of NIPM01000190.1, read as the reverse complement.
TGATTTGCGGAAGTCGCTAGTTAGAAATAACAAGTGAAAAAGAATAGTTTGGGTTTGGTGTACCCTATGTAAGCAACTTGCTTCAGATTTTGAACAATGCACTCAAACCCATCCGGCTTACGTATCTTACATTGGTTTCTGTAAACAGATTATTTTAGTGCCCATTTGGAAGTAGAGAACTATTTTTGATGTTTTTTTTTCATTAGTGAATCGTGATGTTAGGAATGAAATATTGAGGTCAGCTGAACTTGTCAAATTGTTCCAAGGTATTCCTGACACTATCGCATGCAAGTCTCTCCGAGGGTACTGTTATTTTGCGAAGGCTAAATTTTTCTACCGTCGTACCGTAGTTGCCCTGGAAATGTAAGCTAAATCTTTGATTTAGTAGTCAAAATGTGACGTTTATAATTAAGCCTCATTTATTGAAGGAGAGACTTTCGAGCCGCACTTGAGTTTCTGGAGTACTCAAATGAAGAGAGTCAGTTGGCCATGAAGTGCGCAGGAACTACGGACTCATCTCTCTGTGCGGATATCAGAGTGATGGAGGTTGAGATTGCGTCGATGCGGTGTTCTTGTGACTCTCTCCGGATGAGCCATCAAGTGGATAAATTATTGGAAAAGGAACTGAGCAAAGTGGATGGCATGGATATGTGTGTGATGTGGACTATTCTGGAAATGTACAAGCAGGCTGTTTTTCTTACTCATGAGTGTGACATTGAGAACGAGGCTATCGCTCTTTCCCGTATGGGCAAGATGTTCGACAAAATACTCAACATGAGAGTGAAAGCGCATGAGTCGTACCGACGTGCCTTCGACCTCGCGAAGAGTCTGTTGCCTCGAGATTTTACTAATTGTGCCTGGTTCAAGGAGACTAAAGAGGCTCTTGAAAGATTCCAACGGAACATATTTTTGGAAGAGCAGCAGCGGGAGGAAGCTGCAAAATCTCCAATTTTTAAAAAACTCGAACCCGAATTAATTATTCTTCGGGAAATAGCAAAGTGAGTAAAACTTATTATATCTAGAACATATTTAGTAAAAATCTAAACCTTTACAAATCATTTTATTCATTTTTAGTTCTGGCCTTAGCTCATTGTCGGTTGCGCAGAAGCTCCTCAATCACATTTATGAGAAACACTCTCCAAAAACTCCATATAAATTCGATGGCTCAAATTTGGATCGTAAAGCGACAAAGGCAGCGCTCAAAGAAGCTATTGTTAACTACCACCCTGACCGTCAAGCGAAGTTTGGAATTGAATGGACAGTCCTTTGTGGTGAAATAACCAAATACCTCACTCAGCTTTACGAGCGGTTCAAATGAAGCGGGATGCACTTATTAGAAAAATTGTTTTTGTACGTTTGAATTAAATTTCTTGTGAATCATAGTTATTAATTAATTTACGCTTCCTTGTTTCGATGAACTTTCTTACGATATTCAAGAATTTACTCGAATTAAATTTTAATTAACTCGTTGAATGAATTCCTGAACTAGAAAGTTTTGTAAAGCTTTTGTGATACTTCAGTCAACGGTTTGGTTGAAATAGTCACCTCTTTCATTAGAGCATTGTTATTTGAATTTTATCCGCATCAATGGAACACTATCCAAATTCTTTTAGTCTGTCATAGCCTTTTGATTTTAATCGAATAATTTACGAGATAAAACCACAAAATATTGTTTCATTTAGGAAAACAAAGTATCATCCTTGGGCTAATTCAGCAATATCTAGAAACTTTTTAGTTGTCAAGGCATCACGTAGTCCCAATGTACAGAGTCCTATTTGGGAATTTCTAGTTGAGAAAGGATACCACACTTTTAGTTTACTGGTTGTGCTGCCATATCTTTGTTTATGGAGTACTTTTGTTTAGTATGAATATACGCGGAATAAATTTTAACGGCTACTCATTAATTCACAATACTACGATCTAGACACTTATAACTGTTATGTGGTACAAGGAAAATATCAAATCTAGTTGCCGATTGATTCAGTCTCAGAATAATGTTTTATTTTGAAAATTACAAACATCTTTTCGATATACAGACATCAGTTGCTTAGAGTTCAAACACATGTGGTACCAGGAAAATGCCAAATTTAATCATGGATTAATTTGGCCCTGCAATTTTTTTTGAAAATAGCAAAACATTTTCAGATATATACGCATATCACTTATTAAGCGTTCAAAGACCTCTGGTTCCATGAAAATACCAAATTTAGTTGCAGATTAATATTTGCGACTGAAATTTTTCTTGTGCCGTTTTACCACGTAAACGACAAAAATAAATTCGCCCTCAGCAAAACTTTAACTAAATGTCTCAATAATGACATCCAACAATTCAGAGGACTCATGGTCGAAACTTCTTTTATTACTTATATTGCGCTTCAAGTCCCAAAACAAAAAGACAAAGTAAAAAAATCTTATAGTTTGGGTCAAATCTAACACTAGCAAAATGGAAGCTTCATTGAATCGAAGCAACTCCTCAGAAATTAACGAATATAGAATACTCTGCATTTGCTAATTAATTGGAAGAAGGTCGAGGTTAAACGAGGAGACGGAGATATCTCTGGCGCCATCCGGTTAATCGCGACAATTGCAGACGATACTGACGATACTATTTTGTCACTTCATAATAAACATCCTCATCAAAGCGCCCTGTCATTTTGATTCAGAAACCGAACACGAAGTATTCAATTGAATTATCCAGGATTCTGAAATTTCAAACGCTATCACCTCTTTACCAACTGGTTCTCCGCAGGTCTAGACAAACACGTCGTCAAGTTTTGAAGGATTTTGTCCGCAACCCTTCAAACGTTCGACAAATGCGCACTTTCGGAATCATTACGCGCGGAATGCGTTTTTGCGTATTTTTGCGTCTTATCCATAATACCGTCATAAATATGTGGGAAATTCAAAAATATTTATAATTAAATTTTTCTATAGCACCTGGCAACGTTCTGCTTGTGATAGATACATTTCAGATTTGATAATTTCTAAACTAATTGTATTTTTTCAGCTGTTTAAGCTGGAGATCGACAACCAACCAAACTTGAGCATGCATAAAAAATCCAACACTCTCGACAATATTTTTACTCTCATAAGCTTCTCATCCTATACTTTAATATTATAGTTCAGTCCTTTTTACCTAAAAATTTGGAACCACCAAACTGTAGTTAATAATTTAAAAGTTTATATTCTCCGAGTTTCACACTTTGTATGAAATATGGATTCACATGTAAAATAATTGTACATTTGAATGGTAACCAGAAAGTGTGGCAAAAAATAACTTTTTCAACTTTTAGGGTAAATGCACAAAAATATGTCAAAATTATTGTAGATGAGGAATAGCCTTTAGGAAGGATGGTCATATGCACACGATGTAACTGATGAAGTTCTTTGCGGCATAGGGCACACTCACCAACAAAGCCGCTTCAACCTTATGCTAACATGCATATATAGACGAGACAATTTTTTTTACCCCTTTGACGAAATTGGTATTCGTGATTGACGCAAAAGCCTTCACATAGTTTAGCGAGGAGAGTTTTTTTTTAGATATTTTATCGTCCCTAGGAAAGATTCTCGGACATCTGTTCGAATCAAAACATATTTTTTGTGACGATATGCAATTTTGTAATGATGAGAGATGTTGAGTTGAAAAAAATTCAAATAGAAAAATGGAGTATTATGGACCCGTCTTTCTGCTTCTGTTTTGTTCCGTTAGTAGTATGTATAGGATGATTTTCCCATCAAGATGGCGGCCAAAATCTATTTTTGTTCACCCTAAGACCCNAAGGGTCTTAGGGTGAACAAAAATAGATTTTGGCCGCCATCTTGATGGGAAAATCATCCTATACATACTACTCCGTTGATTTGCATTAGCTTGTCTAATCAAAACACAAGTTTTGTGACGATGCGCCATTCTGTACTGCTGAGAGATGGTGAATTGAAAAGAGGAACCAAGTCGAGAAATGGGGTAAAGCCACTGTGATTTATTTCACCTGACTCAACAGAGAACATGCCGACCCCTCGCTTCGCTTCTCTGCTTTGTTACATTGCTTTGCATTATACTCATTTCTTATTTCAATCGCAATCGTTAGCTTTTCCTAACCTTATGTAAAAGTACGGTATGTAAAAGTAAGCGAGATTGAGTATACTATTGCGCAATCGTCTTTGTAACCACGATTCAGAATTATTAATTGCTTAGCTATCAGCGGTTGCTAATTGATCAAATAACACCATTGTAATATAGGCAAGTTACAATGGTCACAAGCGGTAACAATCACCAACTACTTCATTACTCCAACCGATCATAGTTATAATTAATCTAAAAACTTAAATTTTTTACTAGTGACCTACCCTGAACGTTCAAGTTAAACCTTTAAAATTCAAATTGATTAAAGTTATTTTTTAGGCTTTTAAAATTACCGAGCTGTTGAAGAGTAGTGGTGTTTATTTCTGGAGGTGTAACGAATATTTGGCATGCCAAATATTATTATATTAATATTAATAAGTTGAGCCGAATCCGAATATTCGAAATTCGGCTTGTGACTTGATCATTCGGCAGAATATTTGTCCAATATTCGCTAGATAATTGATCAGCTTGAATTTCAAAATTTCTCAAAATTCGGAAATAATTGGAATCTTGAGATGAACAGGTGTGTGTCAGATAGTGTTCTCCATGACTCCGACTCCGGAGTCGGAGTCGGAGTCGGAGTCGACTCCTTGACTCCGACTCCGGAGTCACCCGTGGTTTGCTATGGAGTCGGAGTCGATGACTCCGGAGCAGGCATATGCAAACAAGGAGTCGGAGTCAATGACTCCGGAGTCGACTCCACACAATTGGAGTCAGCTGCAAAAAAATGTCATGCGTAGAACTCATAGCATTACATCACAAACAGAATACACGTATGTCAGTAAGGTATGATACACTAAATATTGCAGCTCTGCTGCTATATGTAGGGGCCGCTTTAATTAACAGCTCTGCTGCTTAATATAGTGTAGCGGCAATATACAGTTACTTTGCTCCTACTTTTAGGAGCCTTTTAAAATTTAAATATTTTAAATAATGGAGGCATGCTGACGAAGAATCCGACAACTCAAAATTAGAAACTGTTTACTAATTTTTAAGACTAATACGTAAACGAGAGCCGGGACATATATCGGTAAGTTTTTCACAAATTAGTTTCAATTCATTGACCTCTCTCATGATAACTTCCTAACTTAATTTACTTTTTTAGAGACTTTGTCCTTAATTTGCGGACTTTTAGATGAATTTTGATTTTTTTAAAATGGAATTCCCTTGACAACTGCCCCACCTCCACACAAAAAGAACCATGTGCATAATATGTATTTGCGAAATCTAAGTAAATGTGAATTTTGACTCCGGAGTCAGTGCTCCGACTCCGGAGTCACTCCTTATTTTCAAGGAGTCGGAGTTAGTGACTCCGGAGCCACTCCAAAATTTTCTTGGAGTCGGAGTCAGTGACTCCGACTCCATTAAGTCAACTTGGTCATTTTTGGGGAAAGTCGAAGAAAGCACAGTAAACTTTAATGTGGAACATACAGTATATTCCACATTAAAGTTTTTTGTGCTTTCTTCGCCTTTCCCTAAAAATAACAAAGGTGATTTAATGCACCCGTAGAGTCAAAAAGTGGAGCGAACTTAGCCATCATGCAACAAATCGACAACAGCTGAGAATTTAAGGGAGAGGCTTGGACAATTGTGAGTTGTGGAAAGGTATGAAGAGGAATGAGATTGGGATCATTGACCTCAAGGATGTTGTGAGTTGTGGAAAGGTATGAAGAGGAATGAGATTGGGTTCATTCACCTCAAGTTTAAAGCATGCGCGTAAAGATAGGGAAATTTAGGTAATGGGAATTACTCTTTAATCATTAATTTAACATAATAATTAATTCTAACTAAGTTTAATTTTGTTATTACATTACGTAAAAATACCTAAACTATCGATTTCATTAATAATATTTGGTCCCAAAAGCCTTTTGGGAGTTTTTAGGCCATTTCAAACTGAATAGCCATAGTGGAAGTCGGCATTCTGAAGGTTATATGTCGGACCAAAAGCGAGTACCAATCATTGAAATGGTGGTTACTCGACGTCCGCACTCGTAGCAAGCACCTTGAATAAGAGTGGGATTGTAAGAGTTAATGCCAGCGGGTGATGGGTTAAGGGTTCACTTTGTGTCTGATACATAGACGAAAGTGAAGAAAGGTCATTCACCTTTGTTGGTTACTCACGAGGTGTCCGTAGGGTTTAGGGTTGTTAGGGACCTGTTAAGGGCTTTTAGGGGCGCAGAGTTTTTATGCACATGCTCAATAGTTCTTTTCGTTAACTCTGATGATACAAGGCCATACTCACAACTCTCTTCCTTCATAGTTCATCGTGATTTTTCACAGTGTTCATTTAATATCTTTAGGAAAGTGGAATTAAAAGTGTAAATTGTTTTGTCTATGGTTATTAATTGATGATTGGTCTATTTATTTAATTTAGTGAAGACTTAATTTGAGTTCGGCTTTATTGAGAGAAGAAAAACGCTCCTTAAAGAAACTGTGGAAGCTCTAGACATTCGTATGTAAGGTGCCGAAGAGAGTATCACTCCAAGTTATGACCATTAGCATTAAGTATTCAAAAGAAGGTGGAAAACCTCACGAAAAGGAAAATATTCTTACACAATCAGTATTTATTTCATGTAATCACTAAGTCAACCATTGATTAATTTATCCATAGTGAAAATTAAATTGGCCAGGATTTGGATTAACCCCAAAACTTAATAAGATCTAGAAAATAAAACACGGAAGGTCCGTTTTCATAAATTTTTGATGAGTTTAATTAATTTTGCACTCTGAAGATTAGGTTTTTAATGTAGAGGTTAATTCAAATCCTAATCAATTTTCTTATCACTATGATCAATCAATCACTGGTTGACCGAGTGATTACATGAAATAAATACTGATTGCCCAACCCGGTCCTTAACTTTTCAGCTGTTCATTTGTTGCTGCTGGCTAATTTCCTTCCACTTTTTGATTCTACGTGCGTCTTAAGTCACCTTGGTTATTTTTGGGGAAAGGCGAAGAAAGCGCAAGAAACTTTAATGTGGAACATACTTTACTGTACTAACCAAGGTTGCTATGAGGAATAAAATCCAAAAGTAATTTTTAGAGGTTAGTCCATAACTAAATGAGGGTATTCCTGAATTTGTTTAAACTTGTTAAGTTTAAAAAGTGTCATTTGACAACCCTACTGAGGTATGAAGCGAGCCTTCTGATTGGCTTGTTTATTTTTTTTTGGTTGAACTTTAACACGCTCAGGGGCATCCTTTTTCCCTCTTATTTTCTTTTCTTATTTCTTCTCTTCATTTCTCAATCATCGAGCTAGTTTCATTTGTTTTAATTAATTGATTTGTGAACTCTTGTTCAATAATCAACATCTATGGTCAACAGTAATGAGTTAAGGTCAAGTTTTGTCATCATAAAGTCAAAATTATATTTCACCACCCAATCAGCTGTAGTTTAAGCAAAATTAAAAAAAAATAACATATAAAAATATAACAACTTAACAAAGGCGAATGGAATTGCCTCAATATTTTTTTAATTTTAATTCATTTTTCCTGGCTGACGCTTACGCCCGGTTTGGTGNTTTTAATCATTCTTTGGAAATAGAACCTTATGGAATCAAAATATGTCACTATTTTTAAATGTAACCTAGTACATTTTCTGGCCTTAGACAAGTATCTAGGTAATAGTGGATTTAAAAATCAAAATTTGTTTGTAAAATGTTTTGAAAAATTTAACTTGGTCGCCAACAATGGTTGATTCGTAATCTACATGAATTTCTGATCAATTGAGGCTATCATTAGACCAACTACTTGAGAAGTATTTTTCTATACCCACTTGTTTTAGTGTTAGTCCAACTAAAAAGCGTACATATTAATGTATCTAATCTCATTCTGAGCGGATNAAAAGCGTACATATTAATGTATCTAATCTCATTCTCAGCGGACATGGTTTACAGAAGATAATTTATATTATAGATGCTACTATAATTCTACACTTTACGATGAACTAAGTGATGCTAAGCATTTAAAATTCAGTCTGTAGTATAGTGAAGAGGAGTTTAGTTTATAGTTAACTAAAAGTAGTAGATATAAGTACAGATTTATAATTAAATAACTCTTTCATAAACTACTGACTCACCTCCGGTTTAGACTTACTTACAGGTTTCATGCAGTCTGAATCCATTTTCTTGAAAATTTTCAACATTACTTCAAGGGTAACATTTTCACTTCAACATGAAAAATTTTCCATTCAATTTCAATTCCAGGTTACGTCAATTCCATTTCCAATATTTATTTATCACACATTTGTACTTCCAGTCTGCATACGGATTGCTTCCATTATCCATATGCTGCAATGAAGAAAAACTAAATTCAAACACGATTCCCTCACTTTCTCAATTTCTCCTCCTTAGTGATTTGAAGCACTGTGGATTGGGAGGAGAAGCGGTATTAGACTGGGGAAGAAAAATGGTTGGCTCGTCGTCTCAAGAGAAATACTCCTCTCCAATCGATGAGTCTAAAAGAATGGTAAAGAAAGTGAGGGATGATAGTTTTGAAGAAAGTAGAAATATCCACTCCTCCGTCCGACAACACGGCATGCAACATAAAATTACTGCTTCTCATGATTACTAAAACTTTCAGTACCCATAAATATCGTATATAGACTTCCTTTGTTTTATGCTTTATTTGAGACTTAAAACTGCTTTCTTATTCCTTTTGTGAATTAAAAATTTTATATATACAGTGGAGTATGATAATGTCTGGCAGAGAAAGGAGGGTGGTTCTTTCACTTGAAGTGGAAAACGGAAAACTTTAAAATTGAAATTAAAGTTGAGCGCCGTACTTACACCTATTTCGTCTATTATATTTTCATTTTCATTCACATATAAGA